>VSMD01109792.1:0-30907 GCA_008750895.1 Mirza zaza
CAAGAGGTGCTATATCACCATTGTTTCTTAAAGCTGAGTAGTATTCCATGGTATACATATACCACATTTTATTAATCCACTCATGAATTGATGGGCACTTGGGTGGTTTCCACAGCTTTACAATTGTGAATTGTGCTGCTATAAACATTCGAGTGCAGGTGTCTTTTTCATAAAGTGACTTTTGATCTTTTGGGTAGATGCCCAGTAGTGGAATTGCTGGATCAAATGGTAGATTTACTTGTATCGCTTTGAGGTATCTCCATATTGCTTTCCACAGAGGTTGGACTAGTTTGCAATCCCACCAGCAGTGTAGGAGTGTTCCTCTCTCTCCACATCCACGCCAGCATTTGTTGTTTGGGGACTTTTTGATAAAGGCCATTCTCACTGGAGGTAAGTGATATCTCATTGTGGTTTTTATTTGCATTTCCCTGATGATTAGAGATGTTGAACATTTTTTCATATGCTTGTTGGCCATTATTCTGTCTTCTTTTGAGAAGTTTCTGTTCATGTCTTTTGCCCATTTTTGATATGGTTGTTTGATTTTTTTCTTGCTGATTTTCCTGAGTTCTAAATAGATTCTAGTTATCAGCCCTGTATCAGATGTGTAGCTTGCAAAAATTTTCTCCTATTCTGTGGGTTGTCTGTTTGCTCTCTTGACAGTTTCTTTGGATGTGCAGAAGCCTTTTAATTTCATTAGGTCCCATTTGTTTATTTTTGTTGCTGTTGTGATTGCCTTTGGGGTCTTCTTCATAAATTCTTTGCCTAGGCTAATGTCTAGAAAAGTAATTCCAACATTTTCCTCTAGAATTCTAATAGTTTCACACCTAAGATTCAAGTCTGCTACCCAGGGTGAGTTGATTTTTGTGAGAGGAGAAAGGTGTGGGTCTTGTTTCAGTCTTCCACATGTGGATATCCAGTTTTCCCAGCACTGTTTATTGAATAAGGGTTCTTTTCCCTAGTGTATGTTTTTGTCTGCTTCGTCAAAGATTAGTTGGCTATATGAGGATGGTTTTACATCTGGGTTCTCTGTTCTGTGCCACTGGTAAATGTTCTTGTGCCAGTAAAAAGCTGTTTCAATGACTATAGCCTTGTAGTATAGTTTAAAGTCTGGTAAATTGATACCTCCTATTTTGCTGGTTCCATACGAAATGTAAAATTATTTTTTCTATATCTGTGAAAAATGATGATGGTATTTTGATAGGGATTGCATTGACTCTGTAGGTCATTTCGGGTAGTATAGACATTTAAACAATGTTGATTCTGCTGACCCATGAACATGGTATATTCTTGCATCTGTTTCCGTCCTCTGCTATTTCCTTCTTCAGTGTTTCATAGTTCTCCCTGTAGAGGTCTTTTACCTCATTAGTTAAATATATTCCAAGGTACTTTATTTTCTTTGTTGCTAATTTGAAGGGAATTGAGTCTTTGATTTGGTTCTCACTTTTACTGTTGTTGGCGTATATGAATGTCTCTGATTTCTGTGTATTGATTTTATATCCTGAGACTCCCTGTATACTGAGTCAGTAGGTGCCGTGAAAAGGGTGTGCAGGATGTCCTCCTTGACAGTAGATGGCCCTTACTTGGAGGAACAGGCTATGCTGTTGTTTTTGTGACCTGTGACCAACTCTTGTTCCTGTAGAGAGGCAATCTAGTGCCTCAGGTGGTCAGTGGGGCCCTGGGACTTCCAGGTGTGTCCTTTTCTCCCTCTCAGTGAGGGCTGGTCTGGGAGAGAGTCTGGGCAGAGCTGGGTTGTGTAAGCCTGCCCTCAGGCACCACCTATGCCATTAGCTGGGGTCAAAGTTCTGTTCTCTGCTTCCAGGAAAAGCTGTCAGGGAGGGGCTGGAATGGCCCCGCTCAGTCAGAAAGTCTACATATGGGGTGGGGCTGTGTGTGATCTGCAGTCTGGGGCGGGCCTCACTTCTTTCCAGCCTCCCCAACTCCGCAGATACTCCTGGGCCTCTGCCAGCAGGCCAGACCACATGCCACCAGGCCTCCCCTGGCTGTGATGCTGACTGGGAGGTTCCCTGCACAGGAATGCCACCTGGGCTGGGAACACAGCCTCCCTTTGGGAGGAGGGTTGCCCTCTGGGATGCTGATCTGCCCCCTAAGGCACACACACCTTAGTAGGCTGTTCACGTATATCCCTTCTGTGTCCCCGGCAATGCGAGACCTCGGTGCACGGGATCTGGTCTGCAGGTCTGACCTCTGGGTCCCAGAGTTCAAACTATATCCCCACCAGGGAGAGGAGTGCCAGTCCCAATTCACCCACGGGGAGCCCAAGCTGGGTCTGTGTCTCTCAGCCTCAGGGTCTGCCCCGTTCTCCTGGGATCACCGTGCCAGCAGCACCTGGGAGGGCTGGCGGGTGGGGAGTTCACAGTCTGAGTACCTCTTAGTCAGCTGTAGGGCCCCAAAAGGGAAGGTGCCGTTCCCTGTAGGTGCCTCCGGCTGGCGGCTATATTATCTCTCTTGGAAGCCGCGGGTAGGGTCGGGGGAGGGGAGGAGGAGGCAATATGGCGTCTGCCGCACGGCTCGGGTCTGTGCACACGGAGGTGCCCGCGGGAGTTGGGAGCCTGGTGCCGCGTCTGCTACTGGCTTACCGCTCAGGGTGCGGCGGTCTCTGGGCTGGTGTCCGCAGGTCTCTCCACCCGCTGGGGAGCCCACGAGCAGTCCAGGATGCAGGGGAGGGGAGAGTTAATCGCTGTGCCTACCTTTCCCGCTGGTCTCTGGGCTGCTCCGGGGGTCCCAGCTTCCAGTTCTCCTCCGCAACCTCCTCCCATGGAGTCTCCCGTGGTCTCAGGTAGCCCTCCTTCCGACCCTCATCTGACGTATGCTCCTCTTCTTGCTTCTTTCTTCTAATTTCTGCTAGAATCTGACTTTTCTGCAGAGACACTCTGTCTGGCGATGTTTCTCGTCTGCCGTCTTCTGCACTCATCCACACTTGTAAATTCTTGACAGCCCTTTAGACAAAGTGTGTATAATAATTTTGCAGCAATCCATTATCTGTCTCAATGTGCTTTAATATTAGTATAACATATTTGAAACAATTTTTCCAAGTCCTAAACATACTTTCCTTCAAATATATGACCAAGTTTAAAGAATCATTAAAAAATTAAAATAAGCTCAAAAGTTTTTCCTTTCCTTCTTTGGTTCTTCTCTGATTTAACACTTCTTTAACAGAACATGTCTTTGAACAGTGCTTCTGGCTTGATCAATTGAACCTATGTAATGTTTTGAAAAATGCATTTAGCCTTCAGGAAGGAATGTTTACCATCCAGCCCAAGCCAAGGCTGTCTGAATGTGCCAAGAAATTCTGATGAAGAAATGCTGCAGACCTGGACTAATAATTAAGGGAAAGTTACTGATAAAAGGACCCTGGTAGACAATACAAAGAAACAGCCTATCATAAATACTCCACAATAAATTCTCAAGGTTTTTGCAAGAATCCATATACAGCTGAAATTGATTATTTAGTTTTTTATAAAATGACTCTAACCAGCCTGCTCAAGGGCAGATTGTCCAGGGTGGCCTCTTTACTAGCTGTCAGGTAATCAGTTTACCCCACCCCCACTCCAAAAAATGCAAAAGCAAACTTCATTGATCCCAGAATGTCTGTAGTTCATTTTAGGGTTTCTTCTCAACCCAGGTTCTTATAAGTCCTGTTCTTTGATGATAGTACAATTGTCCCTGGGTATACATGGGGGACTGGCTCTAAGGTCTCCTGGGAATGCCACAATCCACAGATGCTCAAGTCCCTTATATAAAATTGTGTAGTATTTGCATGTAACCTACACATCTCCTCTTATATACTTTAAATCATCTTAGATTACTTTCATATCTAATACAATGTAAACGCTGTGTAAATTGTTCTTATACTGCATTGTTTACAGAATACTGACAAAAACCACAAAGGGTTGTACCCAAAGGGGTACATGAGCCACATTGGCTTAAATGCCTCCTGTCCTCACAGGATCCTGTATTTCTAGAAACAGTTCCATAGGTCCCACAAGGAACACGTGCCAACAAGAGTCGGTACATTCAAGGAGACCCAGAGTAATGGCTTCCCATCAGATCTTTATAATTCTTCTAGTCAAGATAAAATTTACCAATCAATGATCATTTTTACCACAAGCAATGCTTCCTAATAATAGAGCTGGTATTTTATCTTTGCCAAGTTTTCAGAGATATAAAAAACAGAAGTTTAACTGAGAGTAAAATTCTCCTGCAAAAGGGAAACAGTTTTTATGTTTCTTTCTTAAATTTTCGTTTGAGGGATTTTTTTGTTAATAAATTCTGAAATAAATTTCTTTTTAGATGTTTTATAGAAGGAATGCTGTTGAAAAAACTGTTAATCACACATTTTCTAAAATACCAACAGAAGTAGAAATAGGTATCATTCAGTTGTTTCTTAAAACAATTTTACATGAGCAATATATGAATGTGCAAGTTAGTAACAGTGATTCAATAAAGGGCTAAGTGAATATGGTCTTCATATATAGTCATCTCATGTCTAAACTGAGCCTACGATAGGACCAAAAGCACCAAAAGGAGATAAATGGTATCTCTCCTTCAAATCCCTTCCCCAAATGGAATCTATCCTAGCCAGATGAAGAGTCGGTGGTGTAATGTCACATATATGTTTCAATAATGTAGTATACCATGGACGTGCTTATTGCTGCTTGAGAGGTCTGTGTATTCTGGAGAACAAAAGAGCAAGTGGTAGGGCTCATATGTTTTGCTGATGTTAAAAAAAAAAATTAGCTTGTGTTCTCCCACAGAAAATCTGCACAAAAGCACAACCCAGGAATAATTCCACACATGACTAGGATTTTCTTTTGGAAAAATCCTTGGCCCTAAGTCAGCACCGGATCAACAAAGTGTTCAAATGAGCTCCCAGAGACGAGCCTCATGGATCATGGGAGACACTTTAACAAAGAAACGTTTGGATGTGGGGTGCCACCAGTCAGCTCCCATAGAGGGGCTAAACTCCAGTTGTTCCCCCTTGGCCTCTAGCTCTAATCTCCATGACTTCTGATCACACAAGCCAGAATTAATTATCTATAAAATGTACTATCTGGCAAGAAAACTAGTTTCCTTGCAAGGTAAAATTATCCATTATTGACTCTTCATATGTTGAAGAACATATGCCATAGGAAATGTTTGTTTCTCATTTTTTTTAAATTTATGTTGTAGAATTTTTATGGCAGTTGTTGGATGGCAAGGCCAGTGATCTTTGACTTTACTTCTGGCTGATGATAGCAAACAATATTGCCAGTATATAGAAACATGTGTCTCCGATTCTATAAGGATCGAGGACATAAATCCAGTTCATCTAAAAGGAGTATCAAATAATAAAGTCATAAAATAAAATTAAAGGGTAAAGATAATGCTGAGGGTCATTCTTCCTTGCCCTAATCCTTGTGGTGTTATAAAATACATATTTTACAACATGTAACAATAATCAAAAATTCATATTAAGGCCACAAATCTTGTCTCTTTTATAGTTAATACCAGCAGTATCAAAGTGTGTGGGGGGAAAAAAATTATCCTGTTCCTGTTACATGAGCTACCCATTTGGAAAACAAAGAAATCATTTTGCATTGAAACATAGATCACAATCACTCAGAAGGAAATTTGATTTTGTCTAGTGGATTGGCAAAAATAAATCAAGGAATAATGTGGAAAAATGATCTAGATTAGTCACAGCTGATCTCTTCTATTGTGAATTTAATTCACTCAACAATGTAATTCTCAGAAACTCTTTGAAAATATTAATAGTTACATCAAAAAGCATATGTGTATTTTATTAACATAGTTACTTTAAAAAGTTAATACAAATTATTATCTCTTAGGTAAAATTGAGGAAAACATACAGGATTTAAGAGGCTTGTCCATACAAGAGATATTTTCACGTTCATTTTTGTCAAGGTCCCATTAGTGAGTGAAGTTGTGTCTGTTTGATGTGTTGACATTCCGACCTCTAATTTTCTGAAAACCCTATTATGTGGTGATCACTCTGCATTAATCCAGTGTTTTGTGTGAACCAGAACTCCCACTGTTGTCCTATCATTCATTCCCTTTCCCATCACTCTTTCCATCACAACTAACTTCAACAAACAGGAGAGAGATGGTTTGAGAAATCATTTAGTAACTTACTTATTTACTTGTTTGTTCCACAAATAATATTTGTTGAGTGTCTACCATATACCAGAAACTGTGCTATTTGCTAGGGATAAAGCAATAATAAGACAGTTATGTGTCTTTGTCTGTATGGAGCTTAGTCCAGTGAAATAAATAAAAGAACAAATCCTAACCCAAAACTACCAGGGTGGTGAGTGCTACATACAGGGTAGTTTCAAGCGCTCTGGGAACAGCAAGCAGAGACCATGAAAGGACTCCTTAAAGAAGGGACATTGATGTAGATCTGAGACTTAAAGGATGCAAAGGAGTTATTCAGTCATCTTACTCTATAGTCTGTATTTATGTAAAGAAAACTTATCTAAGTCAGTTTATGCTTCCAAGTGTTCCAACCCACAGAGATGCCTTACCACAAACAATAAAGGAACAATGGCAACAGCTTCTTATATAGAGAGTTAGCTCTCCTGGGAGTGCTAAACACTTGAAATATTTTGCTTTCCCTTTAATCTTAGCCTCATCTCTTGGCATTGTCTACAAAAAAGCCTAAAGTGTTGCTTGTGATTATTGAGAAGTTTTTTTATCATCTCCTTCCTACAACCTCTTTCTTCAACAAGGAATTTGATGCAGAAATTCACACCTTCACTTTAGAGCAGCAATTTTCAACCCAAAGTACAGTCTGAGGAACTAATAACTTGGATGGGAGAAGAATTGATTTTTACTTCATCTTTACTTCCCTAACCTCTAAATGAAATGTAACATTTCCTTCATTATGAAAACAGTCAACAAAGTATGGAAGTATTAGCAGTACTTATGACTTTATCACTGATAAAAACCAAAGATATTTTCATATCACAATGTGGTTATTACACATACTTCAAATATTTTTCACTACTACTTAGAAATTACAGTGGCTATTCGACCGCCACTAATCTGTACGTGATTACGATCTTTCAACTGATCCCATTCATGAGAATGGTGCTCTCATGCTCTAATCAGCTCCCAAACGCCCCACCTTCTAACACTGTCACAGTGGGGGTTAGATGGATTTGAGGCAGACACAAGCAATCAGACCATAGCATAAACATGCTGTCTTATTATTTAATGTGTTAATAAAAATTTAATGGATTTCCTTTGTAATTTTAGAGGTATTACTTTTATTTATGTATTTAAAAACATTTTTCTGAGGAGTTTATAGGTCATATCAAACTGCCAAAAGGACAAAAACATTAAAAATCTCTGCTTTAGAGTAATGTCCTCCTGGTTACGTTGCAATTACAGTGCCGAAAGGAGCCTTTAAGGATCTTCCAGAAGGAGAGCATTGGCCATGTACTGGTAAAACTTGTATGCTATGTGGAGAACATGGGAAAGGTGGCCTCTTTTAACTTCTATATAGTCATGTTTCTGCTGGCATTCAGATAAGCTTGGTTTGGGAGGGTTTTAAACAATATTTTTGTTGCAGTATAACATATATCCAGAAATGTCTATAAATCATAAAATATAAATTATCACAATATAAACATGCCATATAACTACCATCTAGGTCCACAAATAAAACATTCTACCACCCCAAAATTTCCCTCCATGCACCTTTCCAATCACTACTTCTCCTTAAAGGCTGCCATTCTCTAGATGTCTTCTTTGAGTGCCTGCTAGAATTCAGTAGTGAAGCTATCAGGTCTCAGGCTTTTCTTTGATTGAAGACATTTTATTACTGCTTTCGTATCATTACTTGCTATTGATTTATTCAGGTTTTGGATATCTTCCTGGTTTAATCTTAGTAGGTTGTATGTTTTTAGGAATTTATCCATTTCTTCTAGGTTTACCAATTTATTGGCATATAATTGCTCATAGTAGTCTCTAATGATCCTTTGGATTTCTGAAGAATCAGTTGTAAGGGCTCCTTTTTCAGCTCTGATTTTATTTATTTGGGTCTTCTCTCTTTTTACTTAGTCTGGCTAAAGGTATGTTGATTTGTTTATTTTTTCAAAAAAACAAATTTTATTTACATTGATCTTTTGTATTTTCTGTTTCAATTTCATTTATTTTAGCTCTGTTCTGTATTATTTCTTTTTTCTACTAATTTTGGCTTTGGTTTGCTCTTGTTTTTATAGGACTTTGAGATGCATAATTAGTTTGTTTATTTGAAGCTTTTCTACTTTTTTGATGTAGACACTCATTACTGTAAACTGTCCTCTTGCTGCTTTTGCTGTATCCCATAGGTTTTGATATGTTCTATCTTCATTTACATTTGTTTTGATACATTTTTACATTTCCTTTTTAATCTTTTCATTGACCAACTGGTCTTTCAGAAGCATATTGTTTAATTTTCATGTGTTTGTATATTTTCCAATGTTCCTCTTGCTATTGATTTCTATTATAGTTTTACTCCATTGAGGTCAGAGAAAATAGTTTGTATGATTTCAATTTTTTTAATTTTTTAAGACTTGTTTTGTGGCCTAACATATGGTCTATCCTTAAGAATGGTCCTTGAGCTGAGGAGAAGAACATGCATTCTGCAGCTGTTGAATGAAACATTCTGTAAATAACTATTAGGCCCATTTGATCTACAGTGCAGGTTAAGTCCAATGTTTCTTTGTTGATTTTCTGTCTGGATGATCAGTCCAATACTTGAGATCTCCAACAATTACTATACTGAGATATATCTCTCTTTTTAGCTCTAATAATATTTGTTTTATATATCTGTGATCAACAGTGTTGAGTGCACGTATATTTAGAATTATTATATCCTCTTGCTGTCCTCATCCTTTATCATTACATAAATGACCTTCTTTGTCTCTTTTTACAATTTTGTCTTGAAATCTATTTTATCTGATAGAAGAATACTTCTGCTCTTTTTTTGGTTTCCATTTGCATGGAATATCTTTTTCCATCCCTTTATTTTCAGTCTATGTGTGTTTTTGTAGGTGAAGTGAGTTTCCTGAAGAGAACATATAGTTGGATCTTGTTTTTTATTTACATCCAGACACTCTATGTCATTTAATTGAAGACTTTAGTCCATTCACATTCAATGCTATTATTGATAAAGACTTACTACTACCATGTTACTATTGATTTCTGGTTGTTTTGTGGTCCTCTCTTCCTCTCTTTCTTTCTTACTTCCTGTCTTCCTCTGTTAAAAGTGATTTTCTCTAGTAGTGTGTTTTAATTTTTTGCTTTTTATTTTCTGTGTATCTGCTGTAGATTTTTTGATTTGAGATTATCATGAGACTTGCAAAAAAGCATTTTATAACCAGTTATTTTAAACCTATGACAACTCTGCTTACAAACAAACAAATAAGCAAAGAGAAATCTAACAGAAATTCTACCCTGTAAGTATAGAATTCCCTCCCTGACTTTTTAACTTTTTGTTTTTTCCATCTATATCTCTTTATGCTCTTGCTCTCTCTCTCAAAAAAATGTTGTAGTTATTATTTTTGATAGGTTTTTCTTTTAGTCTTCCTACTCAAGATTTAAGTGGTATGCACCACAGTTACAACAACAGAGCATTCTGTATTTGTGTCCTCACTGTTACCAGTGAGTTGTATACCTTCAGATGTTTTATTATTATTCATTAATGTCCCTTTCTTTAAGATTGAAGAACTCCTCTTAGCATTTCTTGTAGGACAGGTCCGACATTGATGAAATCTCTCAGTTTTTCTGAAAAAGTCTTTATTTCCCCTTCATATTGGAAGGATATTTTTGCAGGGTTGAGGTTTTTTCCCTCAGGACTTTGACTATGTCATGCCACTCTCTCCTGGCCTGTAAGGTTCCCACTGAGAACTCTGCTGCCAGACATATTGGAGCTCCTTTATATATTATTTTTTTCTTTTTTCTTGCTTTCCTTAGGACTCTTTTTTTAATCCATGACCTTTGGGATCTTCAGCATTAAATGCCTCGAAATAATTTTGTTTGGGTTAAATCTGCTTACTATTTTTTGACCTTCTTGTACCTGAATATTGTTATCTTTCTCTAGGTTTGGAAAGTTCTCCATTATTATTTCTTCGAATAAACTTTCTACCCTAATATCCCTCTCTGTCTGCTTTGTCTGTAAGGCCAATAACTCTTAGATTTTTCCTTTTGAAGCTATTTTCTAGATTTTTTAGGTGTGCTTCATTCTTATTATTTTTTGTTTTTTCTCTTCTGACTGTGTCTTTTCCAGTAGCCTGTCTTCAGGCTCACCAATTCTTTCTTTTCCTCGGTCAGTTCTGCTGTTTAGAAACTCTGACACATCTCTCAGTTTGTCAATTGAATTTTTCAGCTCTAGAATTTCTGGGGGGTTTATTATTATTATTTTTTCAATGTCTTTGTTAAATTTCTATGATAGGCTTCTGAATTCCTTCTCTGTGTTTTCTTGAAGTTCATTAAGCTTCTTCAGGACAACTATTTTAAATTCTTTGAAAGGTCACATATCTCCATTATTCTAGGATTAGTCATTGTTACTTTATTTAGTTCATTTGGTGAGGTCATTATTTCCTGGATATTCTTGATGCTTATAAATATTTGTCGATGCCAGGGCATTGAAGAGTTAGGTATTTATTTTAATCTTCATAGTCTGGGATTTTTAAAACTTGTCCTTCTTGAGAAGACTTCCAGATATTCACTGGAAATTGAGTGCTGTGATCTAAGTCTTTGGTCACTGCAGCCATATCAGCACTGTGGGTACCCCAAGCCCAGTAATGCTGTGACTTTTGCAGACTCCTGATGGTACTGCTTGTTGAAGTTGAGTAAGATATGCGATAAGTACCTTGATTACTAGGCAAAGTCTCTCACTTTCTTCTCTCACTCTCTGTGCTGGGCTGCTGGAGTTGGAGATGGGAGTGACGTGAGCTCTCCCTCATGGCCACCACAGCTGGGACTGAACCAGGTCACACTTGAAGCCAGCCTAGTCTCACCCAAAGCCTGTACTGACTGTTGCCTGGTTGTCTCCAATGTTTATTCAAAGCCCAAAAGATCTTTAGTCAGCAGGTGATGAATCCTGTCAGGACTGGGTCCTTCCCTTCAGGACATCATGTTTCCTTCTGGCAAAGGGTGGTTCCAGAAACGCTATCTAGGAGCTAAGGCCTGGTCTCAGGGGCTTCAGGAGTTTGCTTGATACTTTATTTTACTGTGGCTGAGCTAGAACTCAGCCCTGGGTGGGTGGGGGGATGGCACAGGCACTGGCTTGGTTGCTACTGATGATGTTTCCCTGGGTCATGT
Organism: Mirza zaza; assembly: GCA_008750895.1. Lineage (NCBI taxonomy): Eukaryota > Metazoa > Chordata > Mammalia > Primates > Cheirogaleidae > Mirza > Mirza zaza. Next base: position 11,332 of record VSMD01109792.1, read on the forward strand.
GCACCCCAAGTCCACTGGCTCCAAACCAGCAAAGCTACAGGAATTGCCCAAAAACTACAATATGAATTTGGTAGGCCCCAGGCTGCTTTTCTCAGCTGCTGGTAGGGTTAGCCAGAACTTAGTTTGGGGAGTGAGAAATTCCCTCTGGTCAGGCTGGTCCAAAGGTTCCCTCTGTGGGCATCAGCAGAATTCTGCCCTGTGCGTGATCCCCTATGCCAGAGTGGCCCTAAGTTTCAATACCAAGTCCCACAATCACTTCACTCTCCCTCCTCTGGGTACACAGATTCTCTCTCCACTAGCTGTGCTGGGGCAGCACTGCTGGGGGATGGGCGAGGGATATCATAGGCAATGCAAGACTGTCTTTTGTGCTTTCTTCAGTGCCTCTTTCTTTAACCACTTCGATACCAGCATCGACTGTAGTCGACAGCTACAGATGAACATGCACAGCCCAGCGTGGACTATAGTCGACAGCCACAGATGAATGCGCACAGCAACTTTAACTGACAGCCGTGATATGAGTTTTCTAATTTTTCATTTATCAAAATAAAATTGTGAACATTTAAAAATAACATAATGAAAACATATATGTATATGTTACCTATTCTGATATTTACACTACAAGTAAATCTGCCTGTAAAGTAGAACAAGCTTTCAGTGCTTCAAGCTTTCCTCATCACACAAGAGCAAAACGGAGTCGTCATGGATGCACAGCGTAGACACCGTGCGGACTGTGAGTGCGGCTGTGGGCGAGGTGTCGCGGCCGTGAGTGCTGTACTGAAGTGGTTCATATAACATTAAAACCAAATAGTATAATTACTCACTGGATTTTTCGTTCTTCTGAAAGTGCTTGTTTGGATGAATTTGGTGTTCTTGTGGAGTGATAACCACTGGAGGTTTCTAATTTGCCATCTTAGTCTACCCCTGCTCTAAAACTCTGGTTTATTTTTTATTGATATTTCACTGAGCATGACATCCTCAAAGTTCAGACATGTTGTCGCATATGCAAAATTACACTGCATGCATGAAGCAACTTCTTCCCTCCCCTAGGCGAAGCTGTGGACTAAGGGATATGTTCCTGATCATACTACACTGTGCTGGGAAGGGTCTCTAGTGAAAGAGTTTCCTGAAGCTCCCTACTGGCTTTGGTGAGCCTGTTTTCTTATTGTCCTTGGGTGCAGGAGCCTTTCAATTAGTTTTTGATTCCTTACATAGGGAATTTGTCCATGAATTATTGCTATATTGGTGTGGTGTTTTGGAGGAAGGAAGGTCCGTGGCTTCCTACTCTACCAAATTGTGACATAACTCTTTGGTGTACAATTGTTCATAGTACTCTTCTATAATATTTTTATTTCTTTTTAAAACATTTAAAAATTTTATATTTAAATTTTTATTTTTATTATATATATTTAAAGTATACAACATGATGTTTTGATATACATATACATAGTCAAGTACTACAGTCAAGTCAAGTTTCTATCTGGCCATCTTGCACTGCTCCCAGTTCTGTCTTTGACTTCTAATACTATAAATTAGTTTTGCTTAGTAGAGAAGTTCATATAAATAAAAACAGCTGCAAGATTCAACCATGTTTCTGTGTGTAGCTACAGTCCATTCATTCTCTGTGCAGTATAGTACTCCATTATATAAATATACATCATTTTATTTATCTGTTCTACTGTGAATGGAAAATTGGATTGTTTCCATTTGGGGGCCATTACAAATAATACTCCCATGAACATTATCATCACTGTCTTTTGGAACACATGAGAACTGCTAACTAATTAATAGGTAGACAAATGTTCAATTTCAGTAGATATGTCAAACTGTTTTCTAAAGTGACTGTATCGATTTATATATCATCAGCAATGCATGAAAGTTACAGTAATTCCACTTCTTCATCAATATATAATATAATCAATCTTCTTATTTTTAACTATTCTGAGGTGTAGTGGTATCTCATTGCTGTTTTAAGAATATTTTACACAAAAGTTCTCTGACAGAAGTTTAACATACCAATTTTCACAAAAGCGTGTTTCAATTTCTTATGATCTTCACAGACAAAAGTTTTGGATTAAATATATGGACACTCATGTGAAAATTAAGACCATTTTCTCTTACATTTTGTGTAGTTGAACAAAAGTAAAGTCTAAATTAGTGAATTTTTATCTGCTGTTCTCTGTAAGAACTTAATGACAATCAACACCCACATGATGCCTGATCCCCAGGACTCACAGTCAGGAAGGGGGAAGCAGACAAACAGGTGTCAACAAGAAAGTCTGAAAAGAGTTTACAAAAGCATATAAGACGGTATTGATCTTATTTCAGGAGGTCTGGAAATTGAGCTCTAACTTTAGACATAAAGGAAACATAAGCTTCAGATACGTGAACAAGTAGGGATAAGAAAATTAAGGACAGAGGAAACAGTTTATAGAAAGGTCTAAATACATGGCTACAGTCCAAAGTGGATTACAGTAATGAGTATCTGCAGTAATACTAGAGAGCTTACCAGGCAATACATCACTGGAGCCTCTGTAAGCTACATAAGAAATATGAACTTTTTCATTTGGGGTGCTACAGAAAGATTTCTTGAAAGTAAGTTATATAATCAGATTTTCAATTTACATAGAGTGCTCTGGCTGTAATATGTTGAATACATTGTTGTGAGAAGCAGATAGACCCAGAAGCATGAGTGCCAGGTAGGAGGCAGCTGCAGCAATGTCAGGGAGACATGGTAGGATTATTTAAGGATGTCTATTAGTAGAGAACAATACAATTGAAAGTTAGGGAGTAGGTCCAAGACTAAGGAATGACTTCAAGAGAAAATCAATAGAATCTAGCAATGGAATCCAAACTCCACAGACAGTGAGGAAGGCTAAGAAGCCAAGAATGAACCACAGGGCATTCTGAAAAGATGGCAGCCTGTCATCTCCATGCCCCTCACCATCACCACTACCAACTCCCTGAGGGACTGGCATAAATGAAATAAATAAAACAGAACTTGGAGGTATCTTAAGTACATCTGAGGTCAAAGATTCTAGAAAACTACTGGCATGGAAGATATTGTTGGCAGCACATTGGGAAAGAGTCAATGAGGCTGCTTAAGGCTTCTGTGCATAGGCATATCCCTTATTCATGGTTTCTGCACCATGCTATATTTCTGGATCCCCAGTGCCGCACCACATTGAAAAATGGCCCACAGAGTGGCAGACCTGTAGGTACCCTGAAGTAGGTGATAAGGTAGAATAAAGCAGATACCTCCTTCTTCTGCCAAACACCAACCTGAATGAGAACATCTCAACGGATTTCAGTGTGGTTTTCTGACAATCCCAAGGAAAATTCCCCCTCTTCCCAACTTCACTCCCCTGACTTTCATTTTAGCATGTGTAAATTCCTTGAAAATTAGATAGAATTACAGAACTAGAGGGAGAAACTCTAAATTGACTAAGATACAGTTTCTGTCACCCAGTGGAATAGGAGTTTAGATTAGAAGCTAATTTGTTATGACAGAATGAACAGTTACTTTTACTAGACACTAAATTATAGTAAGATTTGTATTTTCTATACTTTGGGTCACTTTCCTCCAAAATGCTTGGCCACCCATTTGTAGAGCAGGTTAGAAATTCTCTAGTCAGGTATGAGGGAAGGACAATAGGAAAGAAAGTGGGAGAGCCTAGCAAGAAAGTATAGGCCAAGGAGCTCTGAGAGTTCACCATGAGATCAAGGGTCAAGAGCAATGGCACTGAATGAGAGAGACAGGAGAGTGGGAGGTAAGGTTAGAGAGTAGAATATTTATATTGTGAGAATTAAAAGCTTGAACTTTGCACAGACATCATTTTTAATGCAAGTTCTATCATTTTTAACTGTATGATATTAAAAAAAATTACTTAACCATTCAGAGCCTCACTTTCCCTCTCAGTAAAATATATATCATAATAATATCTACTTCACAGATGTGATTTCAAAATTAAATAAAGCAACAAATCCAAAAGTTATAGTTCAGTACCCTAGTACATAATAAGCAGTAGCTATTGTTATTGATAAAACAATTACTATTGTGGGACTCAGAGTGATGCAGGGCCCACAATGTGAATAAAGGAATGTATGGCTATTGCATAAGGGCAGTTTAAGCCTTTGACACTAAGGAGGTCACCTCTCACTGTATGTGGTTACAAGTAACTATGCAGCAGCCTGAATTCTGTTGCTGCTATTTCTTCCATCAGATATCATAGTTCATTGCTCTTAAGTTCCACATTCCATAAAGTCCTAGGGTATGGACACAAATCTACCAAGTTCTATGCAAATGTATAGGAAGGATGGCCTTTACTCCTTATTTCAATACCTTGTTCCTCCTGTCTGAGACCTCATCATAAAGGCCTTTACTGCCCATATTTCTACCAACATTCTGGTCATGACCATGTACATAATCCCTAAGAAGTTTCCAACTTTCCCTACAGCTCTCTCTTCTTCCGAGCATTACACTTAATGCTCTGTTCATGACAATACAGGCTTTTTATAGTCTGCTCCTCTAAATTCTTCTAGCCTCCATTACCCAGTCCCAAAGCCACTTGCACATTTTCAGGTATTTGTTACAACAACAGCCCCATTTCTCAGTACCAATTTTCTGTATTAATTCATTTTATGCTATTATAACAGAATGCCCCAGCCTGAATAATTTATAAACAGAATTTTATTTAGCTCATTGTTCTGAAGGCTGGGAAATCCAAGAGTATGGTGCTGGCATCTGGCAAGGGTCATCCAAGGGCGGAAGGCATCACATGACAAACATATGAGACAGAAAGAGGAAATAGGGCCAAACTCATCCTTTTATCATGGGCCTACTCCCAAAATATTGGCATCAATCCATTTATGAGGCTACAGCCCTCCTGACCTAATTGCCTCTTAAAGTTTTCATCTGTCAACACCTGCTGCATTGAAGATTAAGTTTCTAACACATGAACTCTGAGGGATATTTTCAAACCATAGCAGAGGGTAATCCCTGTACACTCTGAAGTCAATCAGCACAATGGCATGATTTGGAATAGAGAGAAATTATGTGAGCAGGATACCCAATGTACATTAGACAAAAGGGAGTGGCCATATAGTCAGCAATAATTATGTGGAGGAAGAGTATGAACATCAAGCAGCAGGATCTTTGTTTCAGGAAAGTGGAAGTGTGGGAGATGCGAAGTGACACTGGAAGCTAAGAGATGTGAGTTACATCTCCTAGTGCTGATGTGAGTGACTGTGGAAGAATGAGCAGCACTCACTTGAAAAAAGATGCAAGAAGAAAGGTCCTCAGGGAGAATCAGTTTTCAGTTAAGGCAACAACGGGACAAAGTGTTCCAGAAAGTGGTAGACTTTTTTTACTAAGGTAAGAAAAGCGTCAGAGGGCACCTAGAAAGGACTGTGAGGAGAAAAGCATGAGAGATGAGGAGTTATTGAGGAGCCCTAAAAGTGGCACCCATCAGTAGTATTCTGCAGGACACTGCAGTCTTCTATAGGTTACAAGATCTTTTTAAATGGCCTGTTTAGACTTTCTGTGCTGTCAGGGTTGGAAAGGCAGAAATGCTTAAATCAGAAATAGATGCACATATATTTTTAAAAAATTTGATTGAGGAAATTTCACACATCAATTAGCAAATAAATATACAGATGCTCTTCAACTTATGATGGGGTTGCAGCCCAATAAACCCACTGTAAGTTGAAAATATCATAAGTTGAAAATGCATTTAATACGCTAACCTAACATCATAACTTAGCCTACCCTACCTTAAACATGCTCAGAACACTGACATTAGCCCACGGTTGGACAAAATCATATAATACAAAGAATATTTGATAATAAAGTTTTGAATATCTCACATAATTTAATAAATAATGTACTGAAAGTGAAAACTATAATGATTGTATTGGTGTTGAAAGCACGGTTTCTACTGAATGTGTATCACTTTTGCATCATGCAATTAAAAAATCATAAGTGGGGGACCATCTGAGAATAAGTAATACTTGTTCATAGCGCCCATTCTACAGCATCCCAGTAAGACCTTAGAAATTTTCCTAATGAAATAGCCCCACTGTTCTATCTCAAAAGAACCAGAAATTACCCAGGCATATCCTATTTATGACAAGAAGTAAATGCTTTGTGTGGTGAATCCCTGAAGCTGTGAGGGAATGATTGTTGTCAGCAAACCACTTTAGATACCTCACTTCCTTCAATTTAAAAAGTTCAGTGTTCAGACTGCCTTTGAGCACACCTCATATCTGCCGAGCGGTCTTTGTGTTGTCCAGGACATGGTCTCACCTCAGAGTCCCAGACACCCTTTAGGGAAACTAGAGAAATCTGCCTATCTGAAGAGCACAGTTGTCAAAGTCAGCTTCAACTGTGGCTTTGCTTCAAATTCCAAGAGCTTTTCAAACAGCAGGGCCGAAGCTGCCAAAGCCAAGCACTTATGTGCAATTAAAGAAGAAAAAAAAAGTCCATCATGAGGGACACAAATGAAGATAAAAATAATCGTGGCAGGAAAAATAAATAAAAGAGTTATGGATGGGAGAGTTGCAATAGTATCTGCTTCCTATTTAAATTCATTATTTTTGCTGTCTCCAGGCAAACAACACAAAGGTGAGAGATCTTCAAGCCTTGTGTAGCAGAGAAAAATTTTGTTAAAAAGTAAGAAGCAGTGCAAACATCTGTCTGCCAGGATAAGCATCTTCAGACCAGGAGAAACTCTCTTTAGCTCATACAGACATTTGGAATAAATCACTGGCTTCCAACTGGAAATAATTTCTTGGGAAGGATTTCCTGAGACGCTAATATTATGCTCAGAAACTCCATTTTGCCGAACAAAGAGAACACTGTTGTGGAGCTCTGCCATGAATCCGGTGCACCTGGACACTCTACTGGGATGCCAGGGCCCTTCCAGCTACTATTTGAAGGTGCAAGGATCTAGCTCAATGAGCACCATGAGCTACTGCACATGCACTTGGTTCAGAAGACAGGAGGGGCCATCCTTTATTAAACAACTTTACTGTTGGATGATCATTATTCACACTAAATCCAGAAGAATTTACAAAACAATTCTCCAATTCAGGTTCCATTCTATCGTTCAACTTTTTTAAAAGGCACGTGGATATGGATGTTCTGGAGTGGGATCATTCATGTTGTTCAACCAAAACTCAGGCCCTCAACTGGTCAGAGTCCCTCACACTATCTCCAAACCTCATCACGACCCCACCTTCTCTAGAGTGTGGAGAAATAAACACTTCCCAAAGGAGGATTCTCTCTCCCTCTCATCTCTGCTTCTTGCCTCCAAAAGCCCCACCTCCCTTCAGCCTCCTGTAGAGGTTGTCAGTTAAGTGCATCTGGTTGCTGTCATTATGAACATATCCAAATGGAAAAGGAAAGAGAGTTCAGGGTTCTGGAGCCCTAAGGATGTAATGAGACTTTTCAGAAAGCCAACATGGCCCTGATATCAGCAGTTCTCCTGTACGTTATAATAGTAAACTTAGAGCTCCTTTTTCTTCCCCGGCTTCTACTTGCCATGATAAATATGTTTATGTTGAAAAAAGTTGAGCTGTGGAGAGGAAAAAAAATCTTATCCTGCCTTAGTCTCTCTGATGAAATTTGCTGAGCTCTCACAAAAGGAGGTACAGCTACTTTCTTCCTGCTGGCTGCAGATGTGATAAAATGTTCTTCTGTGTCCTACCACCATGCAGTAAGAACCCTGGGTTACTCAGCCCTTGGGAGGCCACTCTGCAGGATCTTCTATTGGCCTTTTCATTTTGGAGTTCCTTAAAGTCTCTAAATACCAATCTTCTATGGTCCCTTGAACATTTTTGCCACTGTCTCTTGCTGAAGAACTATGAAGGGGCTTTATTCCTTCCTACGTTGAAGTTACAGTTCTCCTATTCCTACCCACATTCTTTTCCTAATTTTCCTTCTCCTCCCACCACGCTACTCTCTTTTATAGAGAAAACAGGCTATGTTTTTTCTTTTCCTCATTACAGAGAAGTCTGCCTGTTAATCTGGATATGGGTATTAATGAAAATATCCTATGAAGGGTGGATCTTCTATTCTTCACTAGTTAAATGAACCACCTCAGTCTCTGCAACACTTCATAAAGTGACAGGGAACTTAATCAACATATTGTAGAATGCAAGGAACGCTTTCAGCAGTCAGCTACATCAATGCCTGTCCAGTACCCTAAATTCCGTAGTAAAATTCAGGTCTCCAAGCCATTGCTCCCAGTGTCATAGTGTTTGGTTTTATTTTTTCTGTTGGACACTGTTATCCTGATTTACCATAGCCAACAACCAATAAGCCACTCAGAGTTTATTGGCCAAGTTAGCAGTACAGTGGGCCCTCTATATCAGCAGGCTTTGTATCCACAGATTCAACCAACTGCAGAGGGAAAATATTTAAAAAATAGGCAATAAAGTGAGACTCTGTCTCAAAAAATAATAATAAAAATAATAAAAATAACAATGCAATAAGAATGATACAAATAAAAAGACAATATGCATAAAAAGTTTTTATATAACATTTACAATGTATTAGGTAGGTATCATAAGTAATCTAGAAATAATTTAAAGTATACAGGAGGATATGCCTAGGTTATATGCAAATTTTATGTAAGGGACTTGAGCATCAGTAGATTTTAGTATCCTTGTGGGTCCTGGGAACAATTCCCACATATTCTGAAGGATCACTATATACATTTAACTCTGAGTGGCTACTGGAAATTGGCTCCTTTTGTCCCCATCAAATACCACAAAACAGATGATGAGTAACCAGGGGCCCTTCTTGAACTTTGAAAAATGAGACTACTATGATGACATTTCTGGTAGCATTGTATATGCAGACCAGGAGATTCATATACTGACCCCTTTGAGATACCTTTCATAATCGCTGGACTGGCAAAATTAAAAAGAGCTATAACAACTATTTTTGGTGTGGTTGTGAGGAAAAAGGTACTCTCATATATTGATAGGAATATGAACTATTACATTTGTAAACATGTATTAAAATTAAAAACACATGCAATTTGCTACCATTTTAATTCCTAAGAATCCATCTTATCAAAACATAATATTCCAGTTTGAAAGGAAATGCATACAAGGATACTTATTGTAGTATTATACATATTGGACAAAAACTAGAGACAAATTTAATACCTATCAATAGGGAAATGACTGAATACATGTTATGTATTCACACAGTAAAAAATGACACAGCCATAAAAACAAATAAATTGGAGTTATGCCAAATACATAGTGTGTTTTTATGAGAAGTGCTTTGTAAAACAGTGACAAAAATGGATTTCATATCTATGTAAATGTATGTTTATATATGTATATGTGTATGTTTGTATATATATATATACACACACATATGCACATATATATCTTTATATAATTCGATTAATCTGAGGGAAGGCATAGGATGTGGGTTATTTGTGGGGAAAGGAGGTTGGGATAGCATGTTGCTGTGCAGGAAAAAAAGTCAAAATAAATAGCTATTATACAACTTTGATCACAGTAGTATGTACAATTATTTTTTAAAAATAATTATCACGTGGATCATGCATGTGAAGTATTCTACACTCATCAAAGGGACCTCACCTTCAATGTCCATGGCTGCAGACTTAAAGGAAACCCTTATACTGACACGGTATCCTTGAGTCAACTCAACAGTATGTTTTTGTTTATCTAGGACCTTCTTTGATCCATGATAACCAAATTTCATGAACATCTTTATTTCTCTAATGTTATTTGGATGAGGCTGTGGATGAGGACAGGGGGATCTTCTGAAACTGCGATTTTTCTTATTTAAAAAAATTCTATGTTCCATGCATACTTCCCAGGTATGTAGTGGAAATAACTTTCTCCTGGAAGCACTCTGGCACCTATAGGAGTTGTTCCTCCCAAGGCTCCTTCATAGTCTTCCAAGTATAGTACAAACATTGCAATCTAATCACACCAGCACTTTAAAAAACTTTTAGATCTCAATGTCCCTCTTCCTCAACCAATGATATATAACTTCATTTTAGACCGTATATGATTTATTCCAGCAGGATAAACCTGAAGGAAAGCTGCCTTACCTTCCTCAGCCAAAGGTAGCTGATAATTCTCACTCCCTAAAACTAAACACAACACTAAAAACTACCACTGCTCAGCCCTTGGTAATGGGTACCCTGAACTCAAGTCACAGTGTAACTAATCTTGTTCCTTTCCTTCAGTTCAGAATAACCCACATTTACTCGGTTCACATAAGTATTTTGAAATAACACTACAATATGTTTTCTTAATTCACAGATTAGTGAAAAGTCATCCTCTTAACAATGCTCTAGAAAATTTCTTAGCATTACAATTCTACTCAGAGCTTTTCATCTTTTGTACAACCCATGTCCCATCTGGGGAGAAGGGAGGCCTTTCTCCTCTTGTCTGAACTCAGTTTCTAACCCCATCTTCTTTCCCCACTTCTAGATTGAGCACATGAGATGTTGCTTCCTTTTTTATCTTCTTCTTCTGTTTGAAGCTCCATGCCAGTAGATGGGTAATATATTAGCCAAAGAGCTACACACTACTCCTCAGTCTGTCAATGACAAAACTGGCTGACTATCTAGGAGGGGCTCAGGTTGTTCCCAATGACAACACCTATTCCTGACCAGTCAGTAGTGTCTCACTCCCACAATTTCCATTGGAAATTCTAGTTCACAATATTCCCAAGATACATCTCTGACTAGTGAATTAGAATCCACTGTCCAAAATTGCTTAGCACAACCCTACTTAGCCTAACCTGCAGCCCCATTGGTCTCTTGGGAAATAAACCTACAAGTTTTAGGCCTTCATTTCAAGCAAAAAGTATCAGTTCTGAAAGATGTAGTCTATCACTGCAAAGCCCTAAAAACCACGTTCACTTTCCAAATGCCCATAGCTCTTTTGTAATCTTTTCAGCATTAAACTGTGATTCCCCAAGGCACATGAGGTACTCCATTAAATGTGTTTTCGTCTTACATTAGTTAAAAGAATAAGCCCTCATTGCTGAGGGGAGTCCTGTGAACCTGCTTAGGATGTTTTCTCTCCTGTCCCCTCAAAAAATCTAGGAGCTTTTGAATCCCCAATTTTTTCATAAGATACTAATATTTCAACTTGACTGTACACATCCTCTACATTGACCACTAGGACTTGAGCTCTGTCAAGTGACCCCATCTCTTCTACTCAATTCAGCAGGGGGTTGGGGGCGAGGTTGCCTATTCTTGGTAGCCTCAGCCTTTACTGCTTCTACCCAATATAACTGTAATAACAGGAAAACTCTGGAAGGTCCTTCCGCCTGTGGTCTGCTGATAGAACTTGGCTGAATTTGGCTTCAAACAACATTTGATTTATTTTTATTCACCTCTCTGCACAAGTTCCCTGGGCCATTTCTCCACTACCTGAAGTAAAACTTTTTTTCTAATTTCAAAAACACTAGAAGTCTTTTATCTCACTGTCTGGATATTGAAGATGTTAGCATGCACTTTCTAAAATCCTAATGACTTCCTTTTTAACTCTTGCCAAACAGATGGTTTAAAATGGTACCCCACAGTTGTTATACTTTGTTTTATGATTATGAGTGATAAAGCATAATTTCATATGTTTATTGGCCATTATGTTTATTTTTCTGTGAATGATTACTCACAGTCTTTGCTCATATTTTCATTGAGCTGTCATATGTCTTATTTTGAATGAGTAGCTCAACTTGTGGCAAGGAAATAGAAAAACTAGAACAGATATACACTGATTGTCAGAGTATAAATTGTGACAGGCACTTTGGAAAGCACTTTGGCTATAACTTCTGAACTTAACCACTTCAGTACGGCAATCACCAGCCACAAAACCTCGCCCACAGCCGGCACTCATAGTCCGCAGGATAGTTTGTGCTGTGCATTGACGACGACTCTGTTTTGCTCTTGTGTGATGAGGAAAGCTGTAAAGCACTGAAAGCTTGTTTTACTTTACAGGCAGCTTTACTTGTAATGTAAATCAGAATAGGATATATATATATATATATATATATATATATATATATATATATATAATTTCCATTACGTTATTTTTAAATGTTCACAATTTTACTTTGATAAATGAAAAATTAGAAAGTCATATCTCAGCTGTCGGCTAAAGTCAACGCTCGGCTGTGTGCCTTCATATCACGGCTGTCGGCTAAAGTTGCTATGCGCATTCATCTGTGGCTATCGACTATAGTCGATGCTCGTACTAAAGTGGTTAAACATGAGTATGTACTAAAAGCCGGCAGTTCCATTCTTGAAGTCTATCTTAAGGAAAAATTTCCCTCGTGTTCTTAAGGAGGTATATAAAGGATATTCATTTCAGTAGTCTTTGGATAGTAAACTTTAGAAATTAACAAATTGTCCACTAACTGGAAAATATAACTAAATAATTTATTTTCTCTATATATAAAGACAAAAAATAATACCTAGAATATATAAAGAACAAGTAATTTATGAATAAATTATATTTGAAAAAAATCATAATTCTATACACAAAACTAAATCCCTCTTTTATTACCATCTCAAATCCCAGGTTCCTCCTAAGAGGCAATCACTATTATCAACTCTCTATGTACCATGTTCATAGCAGGGGTTTTCTTTTTTTCAATTTTATATTGGTTTTTTTTTCTCTTTTCTGCTTGTCTTAGTCTATTCAAGTTGCTATGACAAAATATCATAAACTGAGTGTCTTATAAACAACAGAAATGTATTTCTAACAGTTCTAGAAGCTGGCAAGTCCAAGATCAAGGCCCCAGCAGATGTAATGTCTGGTGAAAGCCTGCTTCCTAGAATGTCTTTTCAATATAACTTCTCCTGGTGGAAGGGGAAGCATTGGGGCCTCTTTTATAAGGCCACTAAAGGTAATCACGAGGGTTTCTCTGCCCTCATTACCTAATTGCCTTCCAATGGCTCCACCTCCTAATACTATCACCTTGGGGGTTAGAAGTTCAACATATGAATTTGGAGGGGGAACACAATCCTTCAGACCATACCACTTCTTGACCTCTAGAATTTTATATACTATTGATATGAATCCAACTTTAGTGACATATATTGCAAACACTTTCTCCCAATGTGCCATTTAATATAAAGAAGCTACTAATTTTTACATCAAATGTATCAACCTTTTGCTTTATGGCTTTATTGTGCCTTGTTTAATAATATTTATGCTATCCCAAGTCATAAACATAGTCATGTGTTTTATACTATTATTTTTTTAGTTCAGAGTTTTGATATAAGGTATTTCTCACAGGTAAGACTTATTTTTGTGGGTAGAATGTACTAGGAATATAACCTATTTCTTTCTTAATGAATAACCAATTTCCTCAGAGCTATTTATTGAATACTTTATATTTGCTCCACTGATTTGAAATACCCATACAAATGTGCCTGGAACATTTCTGATGTTTTATGTCACCCTAATCCATTGAATCCATAGACACAAAATTAACATCTCAAAACAAGCAGGAAAACGTTGGCTAAAATTCAAAACCCATTCATGTAGAAAACAATCTTAAATTAGTATTAGAATAATATCTTATTCTTTATTATTCATAGTGGTTCCATTTTCCTAGTTGAACCCAAATTGATACATTAGTTTTATTTATTTATTTTTTATTTCAGCATATTATGGGGGTACAAATGTTAAGGTTCTGTATATTGCCCTTGTTCCCCCTCCCCCCTCAGGTCAGAGCTTCAAGAGTGACCATCCCCCAGACTGTGCACATCACACTCATTATGTATGTATATACCCATCCCCTCCTCCCCCATCTCATCTGCCCGATGCCTGATAAATGCTATTCCCATATGTCCACTTATGTGTTGATCAGTTAATACCAATTTGCTGATGAGTACTTGTGGTACTTGTTTTTCCATTCTTAGGACAGTTCACTTAGTAGAATGGGTTCCAGCTCTATCCAGGAAAATACAAGTGGTGCTATATCACCATTGATTCTTAAAGCTGAATAGTACTGCATGGTATACATATACCACATTTTATTAATCAACTCATGTATTGATGGACACTTGGGTTGTTTCCACATCTTTGCAATTTTGAATTGTGGTTAATAATGGTGTACTTCTTGGAAGTAGGTAGTTCTACAATCAATGTATATTAGACTTTATCATGAGAGACATAAGGAGCCTATGACACTGGAGCACATATTAAAAAGAGCAGTACGATAAGAGAGACCCATTAATAAGACACTGTTGTTTTTATTTTGCAGATGAGAAAATTCAGGTACAGAGAACTTATGTAATTTTCCCAAAGTGATATAGCAAGAAAGTGGCAGAGCATGAATTTAGACATAAGCAGTTGGAATTCAGACCCTATGTACTTAACCACTACCTAAAGTGATTTCCAATTGGAATGAGATTAAACATTCATGAGTCCAGAATAGTATTTTAAGTGTTTCTATAATGTTTACTCACAACATATCTATTTACTTACATTTTCCCACTTAGCCCTATAGAAACACTCAAGCAATTTCTGCATGACTACAATTTTAAATGTCCTAGAACTTTAACTGCCGAGAAAGGCGGTTAAATATAAATGGACAAGTTAAGAAAAAGTGTTTTGGAATATAACAGAATAGTCCTGTCTCATTAATGTGCAGTTATATATTACCTTAAATTATTTCAAAACATGTATAATAGAATAATATAACAATAAAGAAAATTGTTCCATTTCCAATATCAAATAGGTTCTCCACTGACAATGATGGCACAATTACAAAGTAATATTTTTATATAATGATTAACACATATCTACTACTTATGGAATAATAGCCTTGTCTTTTGAAAACTAAGATACTGGCACTACCTATTAGATATTATAAGTGAAGTTGTCAACATGGAGCCTTTCTATTATCAGCAATCAGGATATAATAGCTATGATCATTATAAATAAAGTCACTCTAAAAGATAAGAAAAGAAAGCATAGCATATGCTGTTCTTAAAAACAAAAAATATAAAGGTGGAAAGCATCAGTCTCTCTTGAATCATACTTGGTTTAGGGGTGTTCTCAAGGTTCTGGAACATCTGTGGCAAAGAAGAAGAGCAGAAGCAACAACAATATATGTAGTTAGGTTCTGTGTGATTGGATAGTAAAAGAATATATAACTCTCACTCAACTGTAAACTCCTACAGGGCAAGGATGCAGCTGAAGAAACTTCCAGAGAATATAGTTCTAGTATCAGATTGCTGTAATCTTTGCTTTAATCTCCATTTATTAAGGAAAGAATTATGGAAACTTTAAAAATATAATCCATATAATCAGTTTCAATGGGTGGCTCTGGAAGAAATAAAGGGTTTTCATATTACTAAGAAACCATTTTAGTACACCTAATAGATTCCTAGATTTGCACAAATCAAAATTAGCCTATACTCTCTAGCCTATGTAGGCAATAGTGAGTCCCTAATGAAGGAAACTAGGGCATCAGATGGCTAATTCCTTAATGTACAATTCTTGACTACCATAATGATCTGAACATAAAGAGTAGACATCAGAATTCTCTCTCTAACACAAGAAAAGATTATAAAATAGATAAAAACTTCAAATAATTTGAAAACATGAACAATGGGACACTTTGGGGGGCTAGAGTAACCAACACTGCCTCAACCATGCCAGTGATGCTTCCTGTGAAAATTCTGTTGGTTTTCATTAAATATAAATAACATTCACAGTTTATTAATGGAGTACCCCAAAGCTCAAATGACCTACTTAAGGTCATGCAATGAGTCATAAATAGAAACAGATACTATGTCTACTGGTACTATTCCCTAAATGAAAAAAAATAAAATTAAATTAAAATGTCATTTAGAGTCCACTGAAACTGAGATGCTATAACATTGAAAGAAATTCTCAAGGAGCATGATTTTGAAAAAGAAAACATATATTTTATAGTATTTATATATAGATTTATCTTTTGGTATTGTACCTTTAAGGAATATGGAGTTAATTTAGGTTGGAAAGCTTTTTAAAATCAACAACAACAATTTTCCACCTGGGCAAGTAAATATGCCTGGAGCCACAACTCATTCTTTTCCATTGTGAATGGACATGAAAGAACTGAATGAACATGAAAACAAAGTAAATCTCTCCAGATTGATTGAAATAAAACACTGTCTGGATACATTTCATGCATTAATCAACATAAAATAATTAAATAGCAAAAACTTCAGTAGGCCATTATGAACAGATCTGTAGAAACTGTAGAAACTGAGGCAAAAATATTGGAGAGTGAAGATAGGAATTAACTGCAGAATAAATTGCTTCTGTCTAGTGAAGAAGATACTTACAGAGAACCCTCCAATTAGCAAAAAAGTTATCTCTTCTTGGCCAGCCTAGAAGATGGCGGATGAGAAACACCACCAGACAGAGTGTCTCTGCAGAAAAGACAGATTCTAGCAGAAATTAGAAGAAAGAAGCAAGAAGACGAGCCTACATCGGATGAGGGTCGGCAGGAGAAGTACCTGAGACCACGGGAGACTCCACGGGAGGAGGTCGCGGAGGAGAACTGGAGGCTGGGACCCCTGGAGCAGCCCGGAGACCAGCGGGAAGGGTAGGTGGATCTGCCGTTTCCCCTCCCCTGCATCCCGGACTGCTGGTGGGCTCCCCAGCAAGCGGAGGGACCTGCGGACACCAGCCCAGCGACAACCGCCGCCAGTGAGCGGTAAGCCAGTAGCGGACGCGGCACCAGGCTCCCAACTCCCTCGGGGCACCTCTGTGTGCACAGACACGAGCCACATGGCAGACACCATATTGCCTCCTCCTCCCCTCCCCCGACCCTACGGGCGGCTGCCCAGAGAGACAGAGAGACAATATAGCCACCAGCCAGAGGCACCTACAGGGAATAGGACCTTCCCTTTTGGGGCTCTACAGCTGACTAAGGGGAACTCAGACTGTGAGCTCTCTACCTGCCAGCCCTCCCAGGTGCTGCTGGCACAGTGATCCCAGGAGAACGGGGCAGAGCCTGAGGTTGAGAGACATAGACCTAGCTTGGACTCCCTGTGGGTGAATTGGGACAGAAACTCCTCTCCCTAGTGGGGACAAAGTTTGAACTCTTGGACCCA
This sequence comes from Mirza zaza, assembly GCA_008750895.1. Lineage (NCBI taxonomy): Eukaryota > Metazoa > Chordata > Mammalia > Primates > Cheirogaleidae > Mirza > Mirza zaza. The sequence goes on from VSMD01109792.1 coordinate 28,455, forward strand.
GAAGTCAGACCTGCAGACCACATCCCGTGCACCGAGGCCTCACATTGCCTGGGACACAGCAGGGATATACGTGAACAGCCTGCTGAGGTGTGTGTGCCTTCAGGGGAAGATCAGCATCCTAAAGGGCAACCCTTCCCCCAAAGGGAGGCCGTGCACCCTGCACAGGTGGCGTTCCTGCGCAGGGAACCTCCCCGCTGGCATCACAGCCAGGGGAGGCCTGGTGGCGTGTGGTCTGGCCTGCTGACAGAGGCCCAGGAGTAGCCGCGGACTTGGGGACGGAGGAAAGAGACCAGGCCTGCTCCAGACTGTGGGTCTCGGAAACCCCACCCCCACACGCAGACTCTTTGACTGAGCGGGGCCATTCCAGCCCCTCCCTGTCAGCTTTGCCTGGAAGCAGAGAACAGAACTTTGACCCCTGCTGATGACATTGGTGGTGCCTGAGGGTGGGCTTCCCCAACTCACCTCCGCCCAGACTCTCCCCTAGACCAGGCCTCACTGAGGGGAAGAAAAGGACACACCTGGAAGTCCCAGGGCCCCACCCACCACCTAAGGCATTAGAGTTCTCTCTAGAGGAAGAATAGCTGATAACAGGACACAAAAACAACAGCGTAGCCTGTTCCTCCAAGCAAGAACCACCTACTGACAGGGAGGGCATCCTGCACACCCTTTTCATGACACCTACTGACTCATTATACAGGGAGTGGTCGAATCTCACCCACAGACACCACCTACCGGCTCAGAAACTAAACAAGGCGTGTGAATACCCAAACAAAAACCTAAGGAATAGAAACAACAACTGATTGACATGGGAAGAAACTAGCGAAGGAACTTGGGAAATATGAAGAACCAATTGGAAAACACACCCCCAAAGAGGAGCCCCAGGCCCCTAGGAACGGACTCCAACCAAAATCAGACAACCAAAATGAAAAAAGAGGAATTTCGTATGTGGATCATAAGAACACTCACTGACCTGCAAGACCAACTCAATAACCAACACAAACCAACCACAAAAAGCATGCAGGATCTAGAAAAAAAGTTCACTAAAGAAATAGACACAATGAAGAAAAGTTTAACCGAACTCCTAGAAATGAAGAATCAAGTCAGGGAACTAAAAAATACAGTGGAAAGTCTTAAGAACAGGGTAGATCAAACAAAAGAAAGAATCTCAAGATTGAAGATAATACCCTCCAATTAAATAAATTAGTCACAGAAATAGAGCAGAGAAACAAGAGAAAAGAGCAAAGCCTAAAAGAGCTGTGGGATTATGTGAAGAAACCTAATGTGAGGGTCATAGGGTTACCAGAAGGGGAAGAAGACAACACTCACGGGTTGGACAACCTATTTGAAGATATAATAGAGGCTTTGCTAATAATCTCAATATACAAGTTCAAGAGGCTCAGAGGACCCCTGGGAGATTCAATGCAAAAAAAAGACATCACGACATGCAGCCATCAGACTGACCAAAATATCAACTAAAGAGGCCCTTCTAAGAGCTGTAAGACGAAAGAAGCAAGTAACTTACAAGGGAAAGCCAATTCGAATAACATCAGACTTCTCAAAGGAGACTTTACAGCAAGGAGAGACTGGGGCCCCATTCTCACTCTTCTGAAACAAAACAATGCCCAGCCTACAATCTTATTCCCTGCAAAACTAAGCTTTGTATATGAAGGAGAAATAAAGACATTCTCAGACAAGCAAAGTCTCAGAGAATTCACCAACACAAGACCAGCCCTACAGGAAGTACTCAAAACAGCATTATGCACGGAACACCATAATAATAACCCACGAGTATAAAAACAACCAAAACCCAAAGATTAAAGGCCAGATACTACAATGGCTCAAGAGAGAAATCATAGCAACAACATCCAACCCAACAGAATGAACAGTAATCTACATCACCTATCAGTTCTCTCAATAAATGTGAATGGCTTAAACTCTCCACTCAAGAGACATAGGCTGGCTGAATGGATAAAAAATACAGGCCATGTATATGCTGTCTTCAGGAAACACATCTAACCTGCAAGGATGCATATAGACTAAAAATAAAAGGGTGCAGATCAGTATTCCAAGCAAGTGGAAGCCAAAAGAAGGCTGGCGTGGCAGTTCTAATTTCAGATGATTTAGTTTTTAAACCAACAAAAGTAGTGAAAGACAAAGAGGGTCATTATATAATGGTGAAGGGCACAGTTCAACAAGAAGAGATAACAATTTTAAATATATATGCACCCAACTTAGGTGCACCCAGATTCATAAAGCAAACCTTACTGGAGCTAAGCAAATGGATTAATAGCAACTCCATAATCACCGGAGATTTCAACACCCCACTGACGGCACAAGACAGGTCCTCCAAACAGAAAATTAATAAAGAAATAATGGACTTAAACAAAACTCTAGAACAATTGGGTCTGACTGACATTTACAGAACATTCTCCCCAAAATCCACTGAATATACG
>VSMD01109797.1:0-28000 GCA_008750895.1 Mirza zaza
TCACTTTATTGCCCAGGCTAGAGTGAGTGCCGTGGCGTCAGCCTAGCTCACAGCAACCTCAAACTCCTGGGCTCAAGCAATCCTGCTGCCTCAGCCTCCCAAGTAGCTGGGACTACAGGCATGTGCCACCATGCCCGGCTAATTTTTTTTTTTCTATATATATTAGTTGGCCAATTAATTTCTTTCTATTTATAGTAGAGATGGGGTCTCGCTCTTGCTCAGGCTGGTCTCGAACTCCTGAGCTCAAATGATCCGCCCACCTCGGCCTCCCAGAGAGCTAGGATTACAGGCGTGAGCCACCGCGCCCGGCTAATTTCTTTCTATTTATAGTAGAGACAGGGTCTCACTCTTGCTCAGGCTGGTTTTGAACTCCTGACCTAGAGCAATCTGCCCACCTCGGCCTCCCAGAGTGCTAGGATTACAGGCGTGAGCCACTGCGCCCGGCCAGGCAGAGCTTTTAGTAATTGTATTATTTCACCCCAACTTTTCATTTTGAAAAAGTTCAAATCTATAGAAAAGTTGAAGAATAGTGTATTTGGGAACACCACTGGAAAAGGAAAAAAAAAAACCAAATTAAGACTAGTATAAATATCCACATAATCTTCACCTAGATTCCCCAAACATTACATTTGCTTTTTCTCTCTACCAACATGCATGCATGTGTGCATTGTATGTGTGGTGGCTGTCTAAATGGACCACTCATCTCCTACTATGAGAAGCATAATTAACTAATGGCCCAACTGCTGTCCTTCTGGCTCTGTCATCTCCTTCTTGCCAAGGCCCAGCTTCCTGTGGGCTTTTCCCCACTAATGACCGTGCACAGCAGAGGTATTACTATAAACCTATTCCTGCGAGACATGGGACAAGTAACTTGGCTCAAGGACTCCCCATTGGCCAGACCAAACCTTTTTTGGAACTGTGCTGTAGTCCAAGAATGTGCCTACCCAATCCTTCCTTCCATCTCCTTCACAGGTGTCAGACCTGCACTGTGGTCTGAATGCTCTCCCCAACTTCCGTTTCTTTCCTCTCTTATTCTTCACAGGCTTTAGCTCCAATAAATCTCCCATATATCTAATCCCAGTTGGCATCTACTTCTCAAAGGGCTCAAATTAACACCAGGTATGCAAGTGGATGGGAGTTGTACTATCATAGCAAGTTGTAGATATTGTGACATTTCAATCCTAAATACTTCAGCATGTGTTTCCTAAGTATAAAGACTTGCTCCTGAATAATCAGTTATTACATTCAGAAAATTTTGACAATATTTTTATCTAATACATATAATCTATATTCAAATTTCTCTGATTTTCCCAATGCTGTCCGTTGTAACTTTTTTTGGGGGGGGGATCCAAAATCCAACCAAGGATCATGTATTACATTATCTTGTCCCTATAGAATCCTTTAATCTAGAACAGTTCGCTAGTTTTCTGCCCCTGATCAGTCATGAGGCTTGTAATAATAAAAAAATGATTTCAATTTCTGAAAAGTTCTGGCCAGGTTTTTTGTTTTTTTTTTGCAGAATGCCTTTTCACTCAGATTTGATTGTTTTATCATTATGAGATCCAGGCCAAACATTTTTGGCAGGAATATAGCATATGTAATGTTGTGTCAATTAATCACATTTTGAGGAATGTTAACTTTGATCACTTAAGATAATATTACTTTTAGTAATTTTAAGGTTAGAATATGGATTCTATATTCAACATAAAGCAAATTGAGATTATAAGATAAAGAGGGTACCAGCTATAAAGAGGGCATAACTAACCCCATTAGCATTATTTATTATAAATCTATCTTCAAAATGTATTCAAGAGCCTTTGTATTAATTGTTGGAAGATAATTCATAGGTCTCCCATATTTCTGCATGTTTTGTTAGGACAGGCACTGAATGACCTTTGCTCTGGACTATCTTTTCAATGATGTTTGTATAAAGAACAGTCTTGAAAGAGAGAATGTCTCCCTCTGGAGCAAAAGGCAGTTTGCTTATAACTTTGGAAGATAATGTCTACCTCTAGAGCAATGGGCAGGCAAGCTTACTGCCCATTATAAAATATTAATATTTTCATTCCCTAAGCACAGAATTCCTCTCAACCCACTGTATATACAGTTGTCACCTGACTCCTTTCATGTCACCCTGTGGAAAATGGGATTTGAGGAACCAACACAAGAAAATGCTGATACTCTAGCTACTGCTATTTCTATAATTAATAAAGTCCTTTGCCTCTGACGCAGGAGTCTTATTGTCTTTTTCTAGAATCCAGGAAACTATGGCAGGCTAACTTATTAGCTTAAAAGGTGGCATCTCAGGCCCATCACAGTTCTTGACACTAACTTTCCTATTTCCTACAGAGAAGCAAATTTTCCTTTCCTTTTACCATGAAATACAAGAGATCACATATACATTGCACCTTACTATAGCTTCCTTTAACCACAATTTGATTTATATGAACTTACCAAATGAAAGGTTACAGTTAACTAAATCTGACATACTCTTAAAACCATGCAATTCTATATTCACTTTACTTTGACGGCATTTTTACCTCTACACCAGCAGAGGCATCAAACACAGCCACTGCACCATCCAACACTCTTAAGCAGCGCTCAACCTCCAAAGTGAAGTCAACATGACCTAAGAAAAATTTAAGACATAATGCTTAAGATCTTTTTAAAACAAAATCATCATACGATCTAACAGTCCCACGTTTTGGATATATACACCCGAAAGTAGCAAAAAAGTCGAGTCTCGAAGAGATACTTGCAAGTCCATATTCACTGGCTCTGTTCACGACAGACAAAAAGGTGGACACGACCCAAATGTCTACTTACATATGAATGGATGCGCAAGATGTGGCATATGCACACAATGGAATGCCATACAGCCTTTAAAAGGAAGGAAATCCTGTCACATCCTACCACATGGATGAAGCTTGAGGACTTCATACTAAGTGAAATAGGTGAGCCACAAAAGTACAGATACAGCACGAATACACTCATGTGAGCCATCAAAAGTAATCAAATTGCTAGTTATAGAAAATAGAATGGTGGTTACCAGGGGTGGAGAGAGGAGATAAGAGAGAGTTGTTGTTCAATGGCTACAGAGTTTCAGTTCTACAAGATGAAAAAATTCAGGAGATCTATTTCACAAAAATGCTATTTTACTTACCACTACTGAACTGTACACTTGGAAATGATTAAGATGGTAAAATTTATGTTTTGTGCTTTTTACCACAATAAAAAACCAAAACAACTCCACACAGACAAAACACCCCCAATGAGGCAGCATCTTTGTATTGTTAAAACAGTACCATACCTGGTGTATCAATTAGATTGACTCTATACCCCTTCCAATCAAAGGTAACAGCAGCTGATTGAATAGTAATGCCTCTTTCTCGCTCTTGAGCCATGAAATCTGTCACTGTGTCTCCATCATCAACATCTAACCAGGGGAAAGTTGACATAGTTTAGTCCTAAAAACCAAGTGTATTTTATTGGTACTTGATATCTACCTGACATAGTCCAATTTGCTTTAAGAAAAACCTTTCCTAAAACAGTTTAATAGAGTCCTTAATCTTTCTCTAAGTAAATCCTCATTCTAGAAAGTTTTTCAGCAAAATTTCAGTTCTACAAGATGAAAAAATTCAGGAGATCTGTTTGAATCCTGGTTTTTTACTGTGGTAAAAAGCACAAAACATAAATTTTACCATCTTAATCATTTCCAAGTGTACAGTTCAGTAGTGTTAAGTAAAATAGCATTTTTGTGAAACAGATCTCAATCAATCTAATTTTGCCATAAAAACAATCTTTAACTACTAAGAGGAAAATATTTTAATTTTACTGAACCATATACTTCATTCCTTTTTTTCATTGCTTGAAACATTACCCACTCTCTAACTGACGTCCCTTCCTCCTGATCCCTTGAGAGGGGGCACAGTAGTACAATGAAACAGCATAGACAGACCTAGATTTAAATGCCAACTTTACTACTTACCACTAACATCTTGAGCATGTTACTTAACCTAGTTTGAAAAATAAGGCTAACAAAGCCATCCTGGCTGGGTTAATATAAGGATGAAATGAGACCACATACATAAAGTACCTAGTCCAGTAGATGATAAATGGATGGAATGAGGTACAGAAAAAAATTCAATCTAAATAAAATGTGAATTTGTTTTAAAAAAAAATTCATCCAAAGTTAAATTATCCTTTACAAACCCTTCACATTACTAAATTTTCTTTCTTTCTTTTTTGAGACAGGGTCTCACTCTGTTACCCTGGCTAGAGTGCAGTGGCATCTTCATAGCTCACTGCAACCTCAAACTCCTGGGCTCAAGAAATCCTTCCTGCCCTCAGCCTCCAATGTAGCTGGAGCTATAGAAACCTGTCACCATGCCCGGCTAATTTTTTTTTTTTTTTTTTCTATTTTTGGTAGAGATGGAGTCTCGCTCTTGCTCAGGCCGGTCTCGAACTCCTGACCTCAAGCAGTCATCCCCGCCTTGGCCTCCCAAAGTGCTAGAATTACAAGCATGAAGCCACCTCGCCCAGCCTCACATTAACTACATTTTCTAAAGAGAAAGGATTTACTTGTGCAAATGCAAGTAAAACCTAAAGTCACAGAAAAATGTTATTCTGACTACTGAAAAGTTCAAATTACTCTGCAGTAAAATTCTCAAATTATGCATTTTATTCTAATTAAATTTATAGGCAGTAAAAGAAATGGAGGCCAGCACAGTGGCTCACGTCTGTAATCCTAGCACTCTGGGAGGTCGAGGGGGGGGCAGATCGCTCAAGCTCAGGAGTTCGAAACCAGCCTGAGCAAGAGCGAGACCCCATCTCTAAACAGAAAGAAATTAATTGGCTAACTAAAAATATACATAGAAAAAATAAGCCAGGCATGGTGGCGCATGCCAGTAGTCCCAGCTACTTGGGAGGCTGGGGCAGGCGGATCACTTGAGCCCAGGAGTTTGAGGTTGCTGTGAGCTAGGCTGACGCCGTGGCACTCTAGCCTGGGCAACAGAGACTCTGTCTTAAATAAATAAATAATCTGAATTGGGAAGAATTATAAATGAATTATAAATACCTTATGGATAAATATAACTTTGCATTTCCCTGAGTATAGCATGTCCCTTATGTGGTAACTGAACACTATGTCTATGGAGTTGTAACAAGAAATATTCATCCCTATAGGGCCAAATCGGGTCCATGATAGTCTTGTAAGTATAAATGTTTAGTTGAATATAAGAAAACCCTTTGGAGGGTGTTGCAACTACCTTATCTTTATGTTGTAGTTTAGACATCAGTGCCTCCATGCCATACTCAAGGTGTCTAAGTTGATTTCTTAATCAAAATATTTTCCAATGATGCTTTTCCTAATGGGGGGGGTGGGGAGAGGAAGAATTCATTCTAACCTCCCAGTGATCTTGTGTATCCAGAATAGTACAATATTCTTTCTGTAGTGGTAGTTTTCCCTGCATCAATATGAGCCATAATTCCAATATTACGGATTCTGTTTAAAATGGGAAAAAAACGTGTTAAGAGGCACACATTACATTCTCTGGTTTTACAAAATTATAAAACCAAAATATCTATGCTATGCAAATTTCAAAGCTGGTATTCTGTAATTTACATATTAATAATTATGTAAAAATTAGAAAAATGGAAAACACATTTAGAATATATCCTACCACATTACTCTGACAAAATACCTAAGTAACAAAAAGGTTAACGACAATCTTGAGAATATTTTACATGTCTGTGAAAATATGCTGTTGTTACATTCATTAAAAATGCCCATCAGAGAAAACTTGTACATTTTCTTGGCAGCCTATGGAAAAAAGTAGTATCAACCATAGTACTTACTTAGCTATGGGAGGATTGATGATGGAATGAAGGGACTTGATATCATTTCCTATTAAGCCTAATGAAAAGAAGGTTAAAATTGAACTGTGAAATTTATGAAATTTTCCTTTAATTTACAAATGAAAGAAATTAAAATAATTTTAAGCACATACTATAATGTCAAAGCAAAATTCAAGCTCAATAAAACTCTTATCTAAAACTTATTTTCCTTCAATCTGTAAGGGAAAAGCTATGGATGACAATAAAGCAAGATAAAAGTTTTAAATATCAACTTCTAGATCACACCCTTAGAAAAACACAGATCTACCCCAATCTTTGTCACCTACTGAACATCTATTTACAAAATTATAAAATAAGAATGGTCATAATGGTAATCTTAAGGCTCAAGTAGATTCTGAATCAATGAAAAATTTGAAAATGCACAGTCCTGTAAACCTACATTTTCCAAGGCTTAAAGAGCTAAGAGTGATCCTCTTGTGAACTGATAAGGAATTTCTGTACAATTTGGAACCTACTTTCCTGAGCAATTGCAGGATATAATACCTTTCAAAATGGCCTGAGGGCCGGGCGTGGTGGCTCATGCCTGTAACCCTAGTACTCTGGGAGGCTGAGGCAGGCGGATTGCTCAAGGTCAGGAGTTCGAAACCAGTCTGAGCAAGAGCGAGACCCCGACTCTACTACATATAGAAAGAAATTAATTGGCCAACTAATATATATAGAAAAAATTAGTCGGGCATGGTGGCACATGCCTGTAGTCCCAGCTACTCGGGAGGCTGAGGCAGCAGGATTGCTTGAGCCCAGGAGTTTGAGGTTGCTGTGAGCTAGGCTGACGCCATGGCACTCACTCTAGCCTGGGCAACAAAGTGAGACTCTGTCTCAAAAAAAAAAAAAAAAACAAAACAAAAGATGGCCTGAGACATATCACTAAACAGAAGTCAAAATAATCTAATACTTCTAAAAGGCCAAGTATATCTTAAATTTTAAAAGTCCATAATGGCTTACTCCATGCTTACCACAAATTTTAAAAATATTAATGCAACAATGTAGTCACATTTGTAAATTTAATCTATACCTTCCTGCTATTTTATCTAGTTCTCCCAAGTTTCTATAATAAAATGAGTTTTGTTTTTTTTTTTTTTTGAGAGAGTCTCATTGTGTTGCCCAGGCTAGAGAACTGATCAAAGCAACCTCAAACTCCTAGGCTCAAGCAATCTTCCTGCCTCAGCCTACTGAGTTGCTGGGACTACAGGCAATCACTACCACACCCAGCTGAAAGGGGCGCCCTTGCAAAAATAACAAGAAAACACCAAACCCCACCTAGGAAAATACCTAATCCTACAATTTCCCCAGTAACGGTTAAAGATCAATCCTATGAGTTCTCTCACCAACAGACACTCTGCAGGAGTTCTGTTTTGCACAACTTCTGAAGAAAACTGAAAGGATGGAAAAGATGTGTAAATCTCTGTCTTTCAAAGTTGTTTTTTTGAGAATCTGCTTTTACAGAGTTCCTGAGTAAACACCAGAACGAGCTACAGCCTCAACCATATCTCGAGGACAGAGTCACATCTCTTCTGATAATGAGAAAAGGCAGGAAACCAAGTCTTGGACTTCGATGTTCTTGCAGTTGTTATTATCTACCTGCTGCCAAGAAGAATGAAAGGAACAGATGCAGCAATTTCTGAACTATACCCTGCCATTTTTACAACCCCCTTTAGAAAGCCCCGATAGCTGATTTTTGGGGCCAGCACATTCTTCCTCTTTCCACCTCCAGGCTGGTACTTTTCCCTTCCTCCAGGGAAAAATAAACCTTTTCTTCCTATCCTAATCGCTGTCTGGAGAAATCTTTCTGAAAACCCAAGTGAAGGCCGGGCTCAAGCCTGTAATCCTAGCACTCTGGGAGGCTGAAGTGGGAGGATCATTTTGAGTTCAGGAGTTCGAGACCAGCCTGAGCAAGAGCAAGAACGCATCTCTACCAAAAATAGAAAAAATTAGCTGGCCATGGTGTTGCCTGTAGTCCCAGCTACTTGGGAGGCTGAGGCAGGAGAATTGCTTGAGCCCAGGAGTTTGAGGTTGCCGTGAGCTAGGCTGACGCCACAGCATTCTAGCCGGGGTAATGAGACTCTGTCTCAAAAAAAACAAAAAAATCCCAAGTGCACCACCTCTACACTAGCTTATCACCCTAACACTAGCTAATTTTTTCTATTTTTAGTTGCCCAGCTAATTATTTCTATTTTTAGTATTTCCATTTTAGTATAGAGAGCTCTTGCTCAGGCTGGTCTTGAACTTCTGACCTCAATGGATCCTCCCGCCTCCCAGAGTGTTAGGATTATAGGCATGAGCCACTGCACATGGCCTAAAATAAGACTTTTATATTACTTTTAAAACCTCATGGGGGCCGGGCGCGGTGGCTCATGCCTGTAATCCTAGCACTCGGGAGGCCCAGGTGGGCGGATTGCTTGAGGTCAGTAGTTCGAAACCAGCCTGAGCAAGAGCGAGACCCCGTCTCTACTATAAATAGAAAGAAATTAATTGGCCAACTAATATATATAGAAAAAATTAGCCAGCATGGTGGTGCATGCCTGTAGTCCCAGCTACTTCAGAGGCTGAGGCAGGAGGATTGCTTGAGCCCAGGAGTTTGAGGTTGCTGTGAGCTAGGCTGATGCCACGGCACTCACTCTAGCCTGGGCAACAAAGTGAGACTCGGTCTCAAAAAAAATAAAAAAACCTCATGGCATTTGAAGATCAAAAGATAATCTGTACTACTACAGTTAAATTCACATGAGCAAAATATAGAAACTTAGATACACATGAATAATTGGCTCATTAAATTCACGTGCCCTTGTAAGTCAACAGCCAATTAGTTTTACTCTATTATTCTCACATGACAAAGACAGTAATGAGAACAGCAACAGAATTCAACTAGTTTCACAGAGCCTACTATGTGTTTGCTTATTGCAAATACAGGAAGGACATTCAAAACTGAAAGTAGTCAGCTCCTCAACTTTTAGCTTTTGATAGCCATATATCCAATCTAAACTATCCCAGATAAATATTTAACCAAACTACTTTTAAGAATCTCCGCCGGGCATGGTGGCTCATGCCTGTAATCCTAGCTCTCTGGGAGGCCGAGGTGGGCGGATCATTTGAGCTCAGGAGTTCGAGACCAGCCTGAGCAAGAGCGAGACCCCATCTCTACTATAAACGGAAAGAAATTAATTGGCCAACTAATATATATAGAAAAAAATTAGCCGGGCATGGTGGCGCATGCCTGTAGTCCCAGTTGCTTGGGAGGCTGAGGCAGCAGGATTGCTTGAGCCCAGGAGTTTGAGGTTGCTGTGAGCTAGGCTGACGCCACGGCACGCACTCTAGCCTGGGCAATAAAAGTGAGACTCTGTCTCAAAAAAAAAAAAAAAAAAAGAATCTCCAAAATACATTCTCGTATACCTCTATTAACAGAAAACACTTGCATAAAAACCAGAAGCTAGAAAATAAATATTTCACAAGAGCACTCTACAGTTAGACTCCCATGGTAAACTTCTGAACCCTCCCATGGTAAACTTCTGAACCCGCTACAAAAACCACCAACGTTCCCTTCATTCAGCTCATCAGGATGTCTGGCAAATGAGGAGTACAACTCTACTGGTATTCCCTCCAGCCATCTATCAGAGTACTCCCACCCTCTAATAATCTCAAGGAAAAAGCCAAGAAGTAAAAAATGGTTGAAGACCCCTACTAAGGGAGATTACTGCAAACAAAAGAGAGAGACAAAGAGAAAGAGACAAAGGATAAAGCCAGCAGTTTAGATAAAATGAAAAGAATATTTTTGTACCTGGTAGGGAACTGTAATTTCTTCCAAGAGGTACATGCAGCTTTAATCTTTTTAAACTTGTTCTTATTTTACAGAAGCACATATTCTAATAAGGAGAAAAAGAAACATGGTATTAATTTTATTTTAGCATGACACAGCAGTTTTAATATAACTATGCCTTGTCAGAAAACAAAATATTTTGCATATCCTTAAAGTAATCCAAATTTATTAACTCCAATTCTTTTAAAATGACAACCTAAATTTATCCTACAGAAAGAATAAGGATAAAATTAATACTGATCTGCTACTTTGAGCTGACCTTAAAACAATGGTTCTCCTAGACCTGCAACATTAGCACAGAATGAGGACTTACCAAATTCTCGTGCCCACTCCAGACAAGACAATCAGAAACTCCTGGGGAGAGGACCCAGGAATCTGTTTTAACTAGCCCTCCAGGTCATTCTGACAGTTATGGTTTGAGAATCACAACCCTGAAGTTCAGAAAGTCAGAGAGCGCCAAAAAGTTTAAATATGGTATCTCACCAAAGATATACCTTAGTTCTCCTCTTAGCACTCCCAAGTGCTAAGAGCTTGTAGGGGAACTCTGAAACCATTGGTTGTTTTCAGGACTTTTAACAAGCAGTTACACATTAGAATTACCTGGAAAGCTTCTTTAAAAGATGCAGGTGGGGAAAGGAAAGGCACATGGGGGATTTGGGCAGTGGCATTTTTAAAAGTTCTCCAGCTGTCTCCAGTGTAGCATTACAATTGAGAATCACACAGTTGGAGCAGATCAGCTTAAGGCCAACTCTACCATCCACTCTAGCTGCTTCCCTTACCTTCTCCTAATGTTCCCATGCAGAGGTTGAACATTCTCCATCCCAATTTATCCCGAGACCACTAGATATACATTTAATGGCTGCCAATACATTTGGAATTGTCAATGTATATAATGATTTTGAGATCCCACAATCTGTTGTTTTTGGTATTTTTTTTTATATCATGGAATGCATGTCTGTGCCTTCTACATTATCTTGATATTAGTTACCAAGTTTCTGGCAATAATACACTATCACCCTAAGAAAATATTTTCAAGAGTAGAGACTCAAGTTTCCACTGCATAATGACCAGGATGAAAAGACTCAGTGTGTACCTTTCACAGGTGGCATAGTCTGGATTGTCAGCAATAAAAACACTGAAGAAAAACTGTGTAACTCCTTGGGCCACTTAATGACATAAAAATAGAATAGAGAAATATATACTCTTCAAAATGCCACACAGGTTCCTAGTACTCTGGGAGGCTGAGGCAAGTGGATCACTCAAGTTCAGAAGTTCGAAATCAGCCTGAGCAAGAGCCAGACCCTGTCTCTACTAAAAATGGAAACAAATTAATTGGCCAACTAATATATATGGAAAAAATTAGCCAGGCATGGTGACGCATGCCTGTAGTCCCAGCTACTCGGGAGGCTGAGGCAGGAGGATTGCTTGAGCTCAGGAGTTTGAGGTTGCTGTGAGCTAGGCTGACGCCACAGCACTCACTCTAGCTTGGGCAACAAAGTGAGACTCTGTCTCAAAAGAAAAACAAAAAAATGCCACACAGGTGATTTAAAGTAGCACACATCGCACTACAACAGTGAATCTGATAGCCTAGATGGCTACCGATGGCAGCTAGTGCATATACAGTGTGGATATGCTAGACAAAGGGATGATTCACCTTCTGGCTGGGATGAGGCAGGACAGCGTAAGATTTCTTCATGCTACTCGGAATGACATGCAATTTAAAACTTATAAATTGTTTATTTCTGTAATTTTCCACGTAATATTTTCAGACCTCTGTTGACTGCAGGTAACTGAAACAGCAGAAAACAAAACTGCGGATAAGGGGGGGACTACTGTACTCCCTGTTAAGTCACTGCAGAAGATAAAAAGAGATGACCCAGAGAAGCTTTAGTCTCTCACGTAGCTATAGATAAAAAAAAAAAAAAAAAAAGGGAGGGACATGATTTCATTTGAGGATATTGAAGATGTGATAGTTTACAAAATAATTTATAGTGTTTTGAAGAGGATTCAGGAGTCAGACCAGAGCTTAGAGACCAAGACAACATTCCTAAAATATGAGACAAATATTAGATTGCCCAAGAAGCTGACTCCCAACAGCTCTGCAGAAGAAAACCAAGAGTAGTTTTATTGTATCAACCACTGTACAATTATGTTATATCTTGACATTAATTTAGGAGGAACTTTACTTCCCAGGAGTCTCAAAAGCGTATTTTTAGTTAGCAGTTTAAGGATGTCCATTAAGTGCTGCTATTCTTAGAAAAGGTATAGAGGCCTACCTGCCTCCAAAAATAGATGGCATTTTAGTATTTCATGAGACCAGCATTTAACTATATCTGTTGTTGTTTTCCTTTATATATATATATATATATATATATTTTTTTTTTTTTTTTTTTTTTTTTTTTTTTTTTGAGACAGAGTCTCACTTTGTTGCCCAGGCTAGAGTGAGTGCCATGGCGTCAGCCTAGCTCACAGTAACGTCAAACTCCTGGGCTCAAGCAATCCTCCTGCCTCAGCCTCCCGAGTAGCTGGGACTACAGGCACGTGCCACCATGCCCGGCTAATTTTTTCTATATATATTAGTTGGCCAATTAATTTCTTTCTATTTATAGTAGAGATGGGGTCTCGCTCTTGCTCAGGCTGGTCTCGAACTCCTGAGCTCAAATGATCCGCCCACCTCGGCCTCCCAGAGAGCTAGGATTACAGGCTTGAGCCACCGCGCCCGGCCCTGTTTTTCTTAATTAAGGTAATTTTTTATTATATTTCTTATTAAATTAAGGTAATTTCTTTTAAGCTAATTTGCCTTGAGGATATCCAAAGGTTATGACTAAACTAAGTTTGGAATCAAAAGCTGATGAGATATACAATGCATTTTAGGCAGTAAAGTAACTGAAGTTATTGAAGTACATTTAATTTTACAAGAAAAGCTTACATTAATGTGCAAACTGGATATTTTCTGATGATTCATTATAAATATCCTCAAGTTGGTCAACATCTTGATCCTCTAAACTGGTATTCTCTGAAAAAGAAATATACAAAATTTAAAACTAAATTTATGTATCACGTGTAAGGTATGTATCAGTTAGACATACGTAATATGTATGGTAAAAACATATTACTTTTGGCTGGGTACAGCAGCTCAGGCCTGTAATCCTAGCACTTTGGAGGCCTAGCAGGAAGATCACTTGAGCCCAGGATTTCAAGACCAGCCTGGGCACCATCTCTACAAAAAATTTTAAAAATCAGCCAGGTGTGGTGGTGCATGTCTATAGTCCTAGCTACTCAGGAGACTGAGCCAAGGGGACCACTTGAGCGCAGGAGTTTGAGGTTGCAGTGAACTATGATGATGCCATTACACTCTAGTCTGGGTGATGGAGTGAGATGCTGTCTCAAAAAAAGTATTACTTTTTTATAAAAAGTAGGAACAATATTTTTAGCTATCAAAAATTCAATGCAAGGCTGGGCGCGGTGGCTCATGCCTATAATCCTAGCACTCTGGGAGGCCGAGGCGGGAGGATTGCTCTAGGTCAGGACTTCGAAACCAGCCTGAGTAAGAGCCAGACCCCGTCTCTACTATAAATAGAAAGAAATTAATTGGCCAACTAACATATATAGAAAAAATTAGCCGGGCATGGTGGTGCATGCCTGTAGTCCCAGCTACTCAGGAGGCTGAGACAGTAGGATCCCTTGAGCCCAGAAGTTTGAGGTTGCTGTGAGCTAAGCTGACACCATGGCACTCACTCCAGCCTGGGCAACAAAATGAGACTCTGTCTCAAAAAAAAAAAAAAAAATTCAATGCAAAATTCTGAGTAAATATGAAAAGCATAAAATATCCCTTTTTTGTTCAACACATTTTAATACTTAAAGAAAGGCTAGGTACAGTGCCTCACGCCTGTAATCATAGCACTCTAGGAGACAGATGCAGGAGGATGGCTTGAGCTCAGGAGTTTGAGACCAGCCTGAGCAAGAGCGAGACCATCTCTTCTAAAAATAGAGAAAAATTAGCCGGGTGCGTTGACTCACACCTGTAGTCCAGCTACTTTGGAGGCTGAGACAGGGGGATTGCTTGAGCCCAGAAGTTTGAGGTTGCTGTGAGCGAGGCTGACGCCACGGCACCCTATCTTAGGCAACAGAGTGAGACTGTGTCTCAAAAAAAACTTAAAGATATGAAGATATAGATTTAGTGAAATGACAAAAACATCATACCAACCAAAATGCATTTGTATGTAAATGTAAAGAATTAAGAATAGAAAATTAAGCATCCACATGTTAACTTGGTAATTTCTTACAGTGAATTACTTCAATCTAGGCACTAGAGGGCTACTAAAGGCAAGTCCACTCAGCACTTGGTCCAGGAACTTCTAGAATCAGTCCTGTACCTCCAGAAGACCAGGACGGGTTTTGTTTTTTGGCAGTTGTAAAGTTTTACTTTCCTATATATAAAATTTAAATTCCTATGCATCGTTCTCCACCGTGCACACATTACACACAGTAACAGGAATAAAGATGAGTCGCCCTCGCTGAAGCTTAGAGAGAAACGTCCATACAGAGCAACACCGAGGGGTGTTCTGGAGGCCTTGTTGCCCTCCTCCGTGGCTGGCTGTGTCATTCGCAGCCTGGAAGGTCAGCAGTGCCCACGCGAGACAGGGTCGTAGGCACGCGCAGTCGCAGGCTCGGTGCGGTACTTACCTGGCATTAGGGAAAGTCGTGTACGGGAGATCAGGTTTTCAGCAATGGGCTGTGAGAGCAAGAGGCGCGTGTTGCGCCAAATCTGCAACAGCCTCACGTCTCGACGCACTGCCTCGGAAAACGTCCTCGTGTCTACATAGAAAAAAAAAAGGTGCTTTACATTTTACCCCTCAACGTGCCTCCTCTGGCAGCCACACTCCACTTCCGGTGGTGCACCAGCCAAATGTCGCCTACCAGCAACTTCCGCCCTTCTTGCTAAAAGCAAAAGCAGAGACTAGAGGCTCGGAACGGGTGCGTCGCGCTTGCGCTTCACTCGGACCTTTTAAAGGGCGACCTTTTCCTGTTGCGGCCTGCGCCAAGTCGGCTCGTGGATCTCTGAGACCCGGAGATCGAGAGCTTCTTAGTCCCCGAGAAGTCGCGACCGGCGGCTCTGCGGCCGTCACCATGGTAATGAGGCTGCCTGCGGCGTTCGCGACGTAGGGTATCTGAGTTAGTAGAGCCTGAGGGTCTCGCGGTGCTGGGGCAGGGGGTGAGGGAGGCAGGCGGAAGTGAGCTGCTGCTGAAGGGAAAGAGGCTAAACTCCGTAGAGTAGGCTCTAGGGAGGGGGAAAAAAACTTCACTTTAGGGACACAGAGTGGGTATTTCCCAGAATACAGGCTTTGGAGTAAGACATATTTCACTCTGTTAAATTCCTGGTTTCGCCACATGTGAGATCATCAGTGCCAGAGCCAAGTAGGAATATGGTTGAGCCTTGTGATAACCCTATCTCGCCACTTTGTTATACTTCCAAGGAAACTGATGGCGTCCTTGCCAAAGACCACACAGCTAATGAATTCTAGAGCCGGCTTAACAGTCCAGATCTGACTGCCCGTATTGTTTCTCTACTACCTGTCTAATCTGTTTGCAAAAATGGCATTCCACATACCTTTCTTGGGGTTCCTGCAAAGTTTATGTGTTAACAGTTGAAAACACCACAGCTTATTGTTACTTAGCATTGTTCTCTATGCTGGAGTTGGCTTTGCATCATTTTATTTTTGCAGTCTTAAAATACAGATAGACTCGGGCTGCGTGTTTAAAATAAAGCTGGCATTTGAAGTGCAAAAGGGATCCCATGCATTGCTGGTGAAATGGAAAATAATACAGCCACTTTGGAAAACAGTCTAGCAGTAAACATATGTCCACATGAAAACCTGCATGAAACTATTTTGCAGCTTTATTCCTAATCACCAAAAACTGCAAACAACCCAAATATCCGTCAGCTGATCAGTGGACTAAAAAATGGTTGTATATCCATACAGTATTGCATAATACTCAGCAATAAAAAGGATTGAAGTACAGATACCAGCAACAGCAATGGGTAGATTCCAAAAGCCTTAGGCTAAGTGAAGGAAGCCAGATACAAAAGGCTAGGTGCTGTAGATCCCTATTATATTTCCTTCTGAGAAAGGCAAAACTATAGGGATAGGTATCATATTGAGGGTGAAGAAAAAGGATTGACTTCAAAGTGACAAGGGAATTTGAGGGGGTGATGGAAATACTCTATATCTTGATTGTGGTGTTTACAGAACTATAGTTAGTAAAAACTTTGTATGCCTACACCTAAAATGGGCAGGTTGTTTCTCCAGTGGATTTTAGACATTTCCCTTCAATAAACAGTAACCTTTACCAAGATCATTATAGATTTAAACCCTGATGCCTCGTACTATCCAGGATCAAAATTTATTTAACTTACATCATATGAACAGACTTAATAGTATAAGAAACATTTAAACAAGTGAATATTTGGATGATATAGGGTCTTACCTACTTTACGTGCTGTGTAAAAGAAAGTATTTTAGAATGGTCAGTAGTTTTAAAAATTAAAGTAACATTTCTTGCATCATTATAGCCACAAAATGAATATATTGAATTACACCGTAAACGTTATGGGTATCGTTTGGATTACCATGAGAAAAAGAGAAAAAAGGAAAGTCGAGAGGCTCATGAACGGTCAAAGAAGGCAAAGAAGATGATTGGTCTGAAGGCTAAGCTCTACCATAAGCAGCGCCATGCTGAGAAAATACAAATGAAAAAGACGTAAGTAATCCCATTTATTTGTTATAACAAGTTAACATGCTTTGGCTAACAGTTATTAAAACAATTCTTGAATCTTTTTCCTTCTTGGTAGTATCAAGATGCATGAAAAGAGAAACACCAAACAAAAGAATGATGAAAAGACTCCACAGGGAGCAGTACCTGCCTATCTGCTGGACAGAGAGGGGCAGTCCCGAGCCAAAGTACTTTCCAATATGATTAAACAAAAAAGAAAAGAGAAAGCGGTAAGCAATAACAAGTCTTTCTTTCTTGTTCAGAATTACTTAAATTCAAATTTGAGGGTCTTTGTTTCTTCAGTTTAACTTGAAACATCAAGTCCAACTATTATTCCCATTATTTAAGTGTCGACGTCTTTGTAAGTTTTGCAAATTTAATTATAAAAACTTGCTTTGTCATCGGATTTTAGAATTTAAGTTTTTAAAAAATTTATTAGGATGTCACGTACCTTAATTTTTAAAAAATCACTTAAAAGTAAAAGTTAATAACCTGTTAATTTCAAATTCAGTATTTTTTTGCTTCCTATACTTGAAAATCCCTAATATTATGCAGTTTTGAAGAAAAACACAACTGCTACTTGGTTTTGCTGCCCTGCAATGCCAAAATTGGTTAAAAAGTAGAATAGTGGAAAACTCCAAGTGAGTTGATAATAAATAAAAACTCAGGTAGATTTTTTTTAATAATATTTCTGCATTGTACTTAGTGTCAGATTAGGTTAAACCAACCTAGCAAGAGTGAGACCCCGTCTCTACTATAAATAGAAAGAAATTGGCCAACTAATATACATAGAAAAAATTAGCTGGGCATGGTGGCACATGCCTGTAGTCCCAGCTACTCAGGAGGCTGAGGCAGAAGGATCGCTTGAGCCCAGGAGTTTGAGGTTGCTGTGATCCAGGCTGACGCCATGGCACTTACTCTAGCCTGGGCAACAAAGTGAGACTCTGTCTCAAAAAAATAAATAAATAAATAAATAAAGAGCTTATAGTCTCCAAATTTTATTTTAAAAGTCTTACTTCATTTTTATGTGTAAATATCCAAAATTAAAATGGTATAACTTTAGCACTGAAAGAAACTTTAGAGATTATCGATTTAACTCAGGGGTCGCCAAGCTATCGTGAGTTGTATAAACATTTCATTATATATTACAATGTAATAAAAATAGAAATAAAGTGCACAATTAGTGTAATGTGCTTGAATCACCCCAAAACCATCCTCCCCCTCCCCAGTCTATGGAAAAATTGTCTTCCATGAAAACAGTCTCTAGTGCCAAAAAGGTTGAGGACCACTGATTTTTCACCCACTCCTCTCTATAGGTGAAGAGACTGGAGTCCAAAAGGTTGTAAATCATTCTTCCTGGTCACATAACTATGAAATGGTAGAGTTCCTCCTAGAATCCATGTAGTAAGTCCAGGTTTCTTTCTACTACTTTACACTGCTATAATTTTTTCACAGAATTTGCATTCTTAGGAAGGTACAAACATCCTGTAAAGACTTTGTCTTACTAGTAATGTAATCCAAAATCCATTTGAAGTTGAAATACAAAGACTATTAAGAGGTGAAGACAGTCTTCAAATTTTATGCTGTTAAAACTAGTAGTAAGCACATACACTGCTTAGAGAAGGCACTGCCTTATTATAAGGTGATATTTTTGCCCATAACAAGGCACTAAGATTTTTAGCTTAAGCAAACCATTTATTTAATATATCCTTGATATACAAACTTCACTAGTTCTATTTAATTTGCAGCTTCTGAGGAGACAGTGCAGACTTCTAGAAAACAGTTGAGCCAAAAAACATGTTGAATGCTTAAGGAAAAAAGTGAATCTACTACTTTGTAGAACTAAAACATATTTGACTTATTTTCATTATCCTTTACTAACAATATAAATTTTAACTGTGGTATATTTTTAGGGAAAATGGGAAGTCCCTCTGCCCAAAGTTCGTGCCCAAGGAGAAACAGAAGTATTAAAAGTTATTCGAACAGGAAAGAGAAAGAAAAAGGCATGGAAGAGGATGGTTACTAAAGTCTGCTTTGTTGGAGATGGCTTTACAAGAAAACCACCTAAATATGAAAGATTCATTAGGCCAATGGTAAGTCCTTGAAAGAGTGCAGTGACTTAAATATTAGTTCTCCTTGTTAAACTGGATAAAGTACATTACAATTTCCTGAATTTATTATTTTTTGAGAGATGAGATCTTGCTCTGTTGCCCAGGCAAGAGTGCAATGGTGCAATAACAGCTCAAGCTCAAACTCAAACTTCAAATTCCTGGGCTCAAGTGATCAGCCTCCTGAGTAGCTTGGACTACGGGCATGCTTCACCAGGCACAGCTAATTTTTTGTGTGTGTGGAGATGAGGTCTCTTGCTGTGTGGCCCACGCTGGTCTCAAACCCCTGGCCTCAACCAATCCTCCTGCCTCAGCCTCCCAGGGTGAGGCAGGTGTGAGCCACCGTGCCTGGCCAACTTCCTTAAATTCTTAAAATTGATATAAAAAAGAGGTTGAAAGACATTTTTGTTGTTTTATTCATAAGGGTTACTTAGTACTTTTCCCACTACAGTCAGGAATCTTGTCTTCAGCTTCGTAAGATGTTTGAAATGAAAAAGAATTTTCATAAGAGAATGTTTTTACTGAATTCTGACTTAAGCATATTAGAATCTTCATTTTCCACATAAATTCATATTCTCATTCAGCAAATGATGTACTGTATGCTTGGCACTGCTTGGCCTCAAACCTTCTTTTTAACAAGTTGGAAAACTTGAGTTAGGACTGTTTTATTGAAAGAGTCAATTCCAATTTAGTAAGGAAAGTATCTTAATGCTTTTGAAAACATTCAATATGATATCATTGGAAAAAGAATGGGAATTTAATACAAAAGTAGCTTAATTTATGTTGATACCATTAGTGGTAATATGACCCCAAACTTGAATTCTGTCCCTACCCACAGGGAAAAATATAATTGAAGATACATCTTTGTAAAATCCCTTCAAAGAGTCTGAATTAATTCTCCCAGCTAGATAGTCAGCCTGCTTAGGAAAACAACCAGAGAAAGAAATTTTAGTGTTAATCCTAGTGCTTGCCCTGAGAATTATTACTGGATTAAAATATTGGCAAACAACCTGTTTCTGTAATAAAGTTTTATTGGACCATGGCCATACCTGTTCATTTATATTTTGCATATGGCTGGTTTTCCCCTCCTGCAGAGATGAGTAGTTACAAAAGAGACCATATAGCCTACAAAAAGCCTAAAATATTTATCTGGTCCTCTACAGAAAATCACTTGCCCACCCCTGGATTATATCATAGACTCCCCTTTATTTCATAATCTTACAAATACATTTTGATAACTTTATCAGTTCTGTAGGGAAAGAATATTCTAGTCAGGCTGTGCTAGGTTTTCTGTAGCTTGACAGATTTGCCATTGTGAATTAACTGGATGGCATTTTGAATGGTGTAAATTTCTTACAAACTTGATTAATGAATCTGTTACTAAGAGCCTGATTTCGTGTTCTTTCCCCCTACCCCACATAGAGGCAAAAATTTAAAAAGACTGCAAAGTGTTGTGACATTTAGAGTGCTACACCCCAAGAGACACTGTCTTTGTGACTGGATGGCTCCATAACTGGTCTCTCTGTAAGAAAGACCTCTCTGGGCTTTCTCCAGTTTTTGATCCTTATTACCATCAACACAAATAAAGCTGACAATCCACCCCTTTTTTCATCATGGAAGGTAGCTGAAGTATATTTTATAAAGACTTCGAATCAGAATGTTTACCATTTAACCTGTAAAGAAGTCACCTAACCTGCCAATCCTTATTTGAAAAAATGTGAGGAAGGGTTATGTTTATACGAGCCACTTGTGAGCTCTAGCATATTGCCTGGCATGCAGCAAGTCCTTAGTAAATGTAGATAACTAGACAAGGTAAAATCCTGAGTGTTCCTAGATGGCTGTTACATGGTAAAAACTTTTCAGAGGTACAGATGTGGGCATTTTCCCCATATTTATCCTATTAACTATCAGATTTTTGCCTGCAGAATTCCTAGTATTTTATTTGATCCTTTAAGAGTGGATATCATTCAACCCATGGTTTTTGGAGATGGTTGGAAAAAATAAGCAAAAAGGACTACTCCTTATCGTTAACATTTTGCACTCAACATTCTGTGCTGTGTTTGACTTACTAGGGCTTACGTTTCAAGAAGGCCCATGTAACACATCCTGAACTGAAAGCTACCTTTTGCCTACCAATACTTGGTGTAAAGAAGAATCCCTCATCCCCATTATATACAACTTTGGGTGTTATTACTAAAGGAACTGTCATTGAGGTCAACGTGAGCGAGTTGGGCCTTGTGACACAAGGAGGCAAGGTTATCTGGGGTAAGTAAATTTTTGAATATGGGGCTGTTGGTGTTCTATAGTCATGACATTAATACCTTCAAGTCGGCCGGGCATGGTGGCTCTCACACCTGTAATCCTAGCACTCTGGGAGGCTGAGGCAGGTGGATTGCTCAAGGTCAGGAGTTCAAAACCAGCCTGAGCAAGACCCTGTTCTCTACTAAAAATAGAAAGTAATTAATTGACCAACTAAAAAATATATATGCATACAAAAAATTAGCTGGGCATGGTGGTGCATGCTCTAGCCTGGGCAACAAAGTGAGACTCTGTATAAAAAAAAAAAACTTCAAGTTGATAAAACGTATGCAGCAAATTTTTAATGTAGACAAGCTAAATACGTTAAAACTTGATGTAAATCAGATGTAAACCTTTAGGAAGAATATTTTAATAGAAAAAGTAGTTATGAATTCTTTTTAAATGTAGCTTATTAGTTTCAGTTACATAAGTTTTACATAACACATTTTTAGATTTATTTTGATGCTTTTTAATAAAAATCATTTATTATAAGGGAAGCAGATGCAAAAAAAATTGAAGAAAATTCATTAACCATGAGCAGTGGAAGCAAAGCATACATCAAACATATAACCATACTAGTTCATACTGGTAATTAAAATGGAAATGTGTCATGCAGCAAATTTTGGATTTTTCTTCATTTGCTTAGTTTTCTGCTTTTAGTGCTCAGGTATCTCTAAACTTTGACATTCTTTGAAAGAATATACTACAACTTCTTAAGTCATTTGACTAATACTTCATGTTGGCTGGCCTCAGTTATAAAATAGATTGTTAAATGGATTTGAAACTCATTTCATACTGGATGCATTTTCCAGAAAGAACTGTGTGGAAAAGTAGCAATGCTCAGGTCAATCCACAAAGGCCTGTTAATACAATGTACTAATAGCATGGAGCTGGCCATTATTTCTAAAAGCACTATTTATATCAAAATTGTCTTTAGAACTCAAAGAAGTTGGTCTTGAATAATTTTGTAAAATCTCATCCCTTATGGTTCCTTTCTTATTTCTTAAAAGTGGTAATTAGAAATATTTTAGGCAAAAGTTATATTCTTTAAAATTAATTTCTATTAGCTAACATCCTTCCCTGTTTGTTTTTGTTTTGTTTTCCTTAGGGAAATATGCTCAGGTTACCAACAATCCTGAAAATGATGGATGTATAAATGCAGTCTTACTGGTTTGATAGCAGTTTCATACAAGTAACTTCTTATTGAAGACTACATACCAGTTGGGAAAACCACCATTACTGTGATATTTCTCAATGCCACCAAATAGCCTTACATGTCTGCAGTCATCAGAAGAACTATTTATCAAATTGTATAAAACATTAAAGTGATCCAGTTTTACAAAGTGGTCTTTGAGATCTGTGTAGACCCCATGTTCATAAAATTGAACGATTGAAAAAGCAAATCTTACAGCTATCCTACCTCATCGGTTATCTGCATTAATGAGTGAGTATTCGGCAATGCAGATCTGTTATTACTGGAAAACCACCAGTGTAATTGAAAAGACCTTTCAAAAAAATTAATCCACGACTTAATTATTGGGCCTAGGCTAAGAAACTCTTAGGTCTCAGATTTCTTACCTGAAATCTCCTCTGCACTGTTCATCATTAATCCTAAAAAATGTAGCATTAACACATGGTAATATTTAAGTTTATAAAGTATTTACACTAAAAGTATGTGAGAGAAGGCACACATTAATTAGAAAAACTTCAGAATTCTTAGATAAATCTCTTCACCAGTGATTAATCCTTAACTTCTCAGTATAGTAAGTGAATGAATTAGCATTCTAAACATTTTTTTCCTTTCATTCACCATATATAGTAATACCTACTGGGGATAATATTTTCTACTTGAAACATGAAAAAGATGAAAAAATTATATTAAAATGTCTATTTTCTTAGTGTTTTTCTATATTCTAAATTTAGAATAGTATATGTATACTTTCAGAATGGTATTAAATATTAACACATTGACTGCCACACTAGGGAAAAAAATTTTTTCCCTGGGGCCACTGTTTTATTAAAATAATCTTTTCTAATTTGTTATTTTTTATCATTTTCTGTGCATGAGTTATGTGCAATACAATCCATGTTTTTAGAATTAATTTGTCAATATTGTAACAAGATTAACAAGTAAGATTTTCAAGAAGCAGCTACAGGGTTTTGCTTCAGGAGGCCCCAGGGTTAAAACTGGCCTGAGCTAAATACAGCTCACAGGGCAGTCAATGTGTTAAAAATTGGTTTAAGCAATTCCAGTGTAGTTTTAAAAGGGAAAAAAGACTACACTGACACCCTGAAGATAATTTACTTGCAATTACTTAGCTAATATAAAAAGGTCATGTTTCAGGGTTCTAATTTGATCAAAGCACTTTTGTGATCTGTTATACATTTATATAAGGCTTTGAGCTTTATGGTGTTTATGTATTAAATTAATCTATAATCACCATGTTTTAAATTCTGTTTATTTTTTTTTTACTATCTGCAAAGTACAACCAATGTGATTAATTGTGCCTTTAACAAAATCATTCAGTATCTAAACAAACTCATTATCTAAACACATCTTCATAAACAAAACTGGGGAAAAGAACTTCAAAACACAAATCAGGAAACAATCACAAAATATAGATTTAATTACTACTTTTTTAAACTTAAAAAAACCTACCAAGAAAACAAAGGTATTAATATTCCAGTAAGACTTGCATTTCTGAATAATATATTTTCTAAGTTCTATAAATATAGTGGAAGTTTTAGAACACATACAGATGCTTAGGAAAAGAAAGGCTAGTTCTTCAAAATGACATTCAGTATGATAGAATCACTTGATGATAAGCCAGACCTTTCTCACAATTAGATTTCAACACATGATTTTGTCACTAATAAAAATAGGTAGTACATGAATGAAAAGTTCTAGAAGGTGAAAAAAACTGACTTCCGGTAATTGCTGGATACTACAGAAATGAAGTTTGCTTGTTCTTTGGAACCCAACATGAAGGAAATTACTATCTTGTAAGGTACAAAGAAAGCTTGATATTAAGTATAAAAACATAAACGTGACATTTGTAACTAATCACACCCGTGAAAGACTAGATCACACCTGAAACACCATATTGCTACTAGTGGACATACAAGGCAGTAATTTGTTTCTAAAATACTGTTACACAGATGAGTAATGTTAGTAGAAATTCTTTATTTACATTAAGATCTGTTTCAGTTTGCTGGTGTGACCAAACCTTAGAAGGTAATTCCAAAGGGTAAAGCAGAATGTTAAGAGCAGATATTTAGGTAAAAGCTCAATTTGATGCAATCATATACCTTCAAAATATTTTTTTCTAAAGTCACTGAAACCATTTTAGGTAGCGTTCTGGTGGTCTGGTAAAAGTAAACCATTAATGACTAGATGTTATCCTTACCATCTCTGCACTGAATGGAAACTCCACGAATATAGACACATTTTAAGCAGAAGGCTAACATTCTAAGCCATGCTGTTTGATTTCGTAAAAAATCATAATAGAACTTCTTACCTTTAAAAGTTGTAAAGGAGCTTTATAATAAATTAATATATAAATTTCTGTGATGTCTAACAATTGAATAATTTAGAACTAAAATTTTGCATCTGCTTTATATTACACAAGGAAATATGTATGTATGTACACAAAAAAAGAACTCCCTTCTCCACGAACAAAAAAGCAGTTCACAAAGGATTGTGCAGAAGGTGACTAGACACTCAAAAACTAGACTAGCTGGTTGAAATTATACTTCAGTACTCTGTAATTCTGAAAGTTTTTCTAATGCCTTGCAAAAACTACAAATATCTCATAAAGCTTATTTAGATTTAAGATAAATTTTGTTATAAATTCTGTACTCACTTAAGTTACTGAACATGGAAGTTGGATTTTCCATGTGACCTTTTTTTGTCTATAATCTATAAACCTCAAAATAAGATTTTCTGTCAGAGATAATCTGTAACAGAAGTTTTCTTCTCTGCTGGACAAAAAATTTTGAAATTGCTTAAAATTCACTTACTGTTAAGTTTAACAAGAATAAGTTTGTACTGTTAGTCCCTAGCAATCGTAACATTTTTTTGTAAACTCAGCAACTATATTCACATATCAAGAGTTGTCAGCTCGATCTTTAAAAAACTACACCTGTTTAAAGAAGATATTTTAAACAGAACAATGAGCAATCCAAATAAAAAAGTAGAATATATAAAAGTTATGTTTTTAAATCTAAGAAATGAAAAATGGAAAGGTTAAGAATTTACTTAACAGAATCTTTAGTTATTTCCCTAGTTGTAACATTAACAAAAGTTTCCCATAAAATATATAAAACAGCATGAACATTTGATAGATTCACTAGTATTAGCCATACTTATTCTTTCAGTTAATGAGTATTTGTTGAAAAAAATAAATGGTCAAAGTGCTCTAATTTTCCATTACAATGAAATAATCTGGCTTACCTCTGACCAATAATTTAAAAATATAAAGGATACAAGTGTTCAAAATCTTACATGATTAGTAGGGTTTACTATTTTGCCTGCTTAAAGGTGTTGACTCATTAGATCTTCCTAAAATACAAACATTCCAAAATAAAATTTATTGACATGACATCACCTGACTATAGACTGAATAAACCTTCAATGTCAATCCTTAGCACTTCAAATAATAACACAATGTCACAACATATTTCTTTCACATAAAGGATCAAGATCAAGCTATTTTAAAAACAGCCTAAATAGTCTCAAAACATTCTTCAATTAAGTGCAAATTTGAGTACATTGAATACTTCCAAAGAGGAAGATTGTTTTGAGATTCTCTTTGGATTCTAAGAACAACCTTTTTGTTCATTTTAAAATAAATTATTATACAAAATTAACAGTTCAGGGATTTTGTTTTTAAAATTTTCCTAGGCAAAGACCTTTGCTATGGCAACGCAATGTACACATAACTACTAATAGCTTGCAACCCGTACTCAGAACAAATTAAGAGTAAGCAAGACCAAAGGGGACAACTGAAGCCTCCAATTTGATTTAAGCTCTTGCAACTACAACTCCTAGGGCAGCTTTACTCCTGCCATCTAGATCTAAGATTGTGGGGTACAGCTCCAAGCCTACCCAAAAAATGAGTATCAAGTGTATAAACCAGGAGGCAAGATGATCTTCTGACTGGGGAACAACTCTGAGAGTTAGAGAAATGAATGAAAGCTGAGGGGAATATAAATAAGACTCTAGAATTAGGGCAGTGGCAAGATTAAGGAGAAGCCTTAGGAAGGAGCCTCACATTTCCAAGTATAGACGTTAACTGGGTAGGGATAAATGTATAACCTCCAGCTTAATTTATCTATCTGATCAGGACCAGATAGTCCAAGTTAAACTACATCCCTAAATTATATTAGTGGGATGTTTAACCTCATTAAATGTTGAAAGTACACTTTTTAAGCTTATAAGCATCTGTAAATATGCTGAGATAGAAAAAATCATACCAAATAATTCAAATGGAATTTTAAATAATTATATTAGTGCCCACATGCCAGTTAAAACCCTAATAGTACTGTTAATATCAGATGATAGAAAGAATGAGTCATTAACAGATTTTGTGTACCTTTCCACTGACATTGAAGTCAATGGAAGAAACAGCATCTACAACTAGTATTAAGAGACCAAAACCAAAATATCTTCATAAACCTTTGACTGTAAATTTCTGGTTTTGTGCTCTCATTTATTTGAAGTTTTACTTATTCTAATTTACTGACACTTTTGCTTAGGCATGTCTACATTTTTAAAAATGGTGATTAATTTTGATATTTAAGATAAAACTTTTAGAACCCTCACAAAGTTTTACTATTGAAACCCTTAGTATAAAAGACTTCTGTGATCCTTACAAGTAATGGAAAGCCTACTACTTTCACAGTTTTTTAATTATACTTTTTGAAATATTAATGGTCAGATGTCTCACCTGCTAAAGAAAATATAATATGATCTGGTTTCCCAAAATTGAAACATGGTTAATAAAAATAAAAAATTGCATTTACAAAAAATAGCCTGAAAAATTAAAAAGAATGGTGAATCCTAGGTCCTAAAGGGAAGAGAAAAAATGCATAGTAAATAAGTTCAAATTGAAATTTTGGAAATTTTTGTCCTGTGTCCCATGCTGTTTATTAATTACCATACTTTAAAAATAACAATTATGTTACAAAGAAGAGGATTTATAATCTGCATTTCTTCATTCAGGTCAGCTTGGCTTTCTTCTTAGCAGGTCCTTTATACCCTTTGGCCTTTCTTCTTAAATTCCGCCTGTCTACCACAGGCACTTCCACTTCTATTTCTTCCGAGCTGCTATCCACAACTTTTTCTGCTGATGGGGTAAACTGATCCAGTTGCTCAGAAGATGCTTCAGACTGCTCCTCTGACTGGTTCTTCTGTCCCGCATTCTGTGAAAATGGCACATCTTCAAGTTCAACCTCTATCAGAGAACTCTGAGGAAGAGGAGCAGATGTTTCCTGGGGCTCAGGTATCCCCTCCTCCCCCTGGTCTTCCAATGAAGAAGTAGTGTTGGGTGATAAATTCTCAGAGACCGGTTCTTCAGGAAATTCAGCTATCACAGAGTTTGGAAAACCAGTGTCAGGTCGTTCTTCATTTGAGATAGTAGCAACATTGTCTGAACTCCCAAGATGTGCTTTCTTTCTTGAAACCAGAGACAGTTTCTCTTCGGTGTGCCCCTTTTCATCAGATGGGCCTTCCTCTATCAACGTTTCTGAGTCAGTTACACGTTGGGTCTGAAAATAAATAACCTGGTCAACAAATAAACTTTTGCAATATAGTTCTAAAACAAATTAGATACTAATATGCAATGACACTGAACTACAATATAAATATTCAGTATTCATTACTTGTGTCACTCGTACATATTCTGAATACAACCCTCTCTCTTCAAAACTGCCTCAACATGGTAATTTTGATACACTACGTTCTTAAACATATAATGAAAGTAATTATTTTACCTCTTTAAACTTCTTACCAAGATTCCTCAAAACGATGAATCAACTCAAAGTTTGTAGTTTCCTGATATTACTGGAGCCAGAACCAAGTACTCCTTGGGACCTG
>VSMD01109798.1:0-11102 GCA_008750895.1 Mirza zaza
GCTCATCCTCTCCTGGCACACGGGTTTCTGCTGAGAAGTCTGCTGCTTGTCTAAGGAGAGACCCTGGTACGTGACATGTCCCTTCTCTGTTGTTGCCTTCAAACTTCTGTCTTTGACTTGATAATGTGACTATAATGTGTCTTGGTGAAGATTTCTTTGGGTTGAACCTACATTGGGACTTTTGAGCTTCATGGGTCTGGATGTGCATATCCCTCCCAACATTTGGAAAGTTTTCAGCCATTATTTCTTTAAATAAGCTCTCTCTCTCTCACTCACTTTTTTCTTCTGAGATTTCCATAATGCATGTGTTTGGTCACTTGGTGTTGTCCCACAAGTCTCATAGGCATTCTTTATTTCATTCTTTTTTTTCCTCTTCTTATTGAATAAATTAAAAAGATATATCTTCAAATTCACAGATTCTTTCTTCTGTTTTTTGAGACTGTCAAAGCTCTCTATTCCATTTTTCATTTCATCCATTGTATTTTTCAGCTCCAGGATTTGTCTGGGAGGGGCAGAGTCCAGGGCGGTTTCTGCCTTGCCAGGAGGGGAAACTCAAGGCCTTGCCTGAGGCCTCACCACTCTCCCGCCAGGGCCCTCCTTCCCTCAGGCCACTGTCCTGGGGAGACACCCTGTGGGGCCACCCCCTGCCTGGGGAACATGATCTCTTTCTGAGTGCAGAGCCCTGCCAGTCCGAGATCTGTGCTTACTACTCCTGCTAACTTGTAATAAACTCCTGAAATTAGCGACAGTGCCTCCTTCCCCTCTGAAGACCTCAAGCCAGCTGACACCTGTGTCTTTCTCCCCAAGCAGAGCTGCCTCAGACCTCGCATCTGCAAATGGGTCCCGATCATCCCTCTGGTCCCTGCAGAGTTGTAATCAGCAGCCCCGCCCACCCCCTGCTGCTTCACACCTCCAGCCCCACCCTCCCCCTGCTGCTTCACACCTCCAGCCCCACCCTCCCCCTGCTGCTTCACACCTTCGGCTCAGCACTGACTGTCCCCTCCCCATCACCCAGGGTCCACGGCCTCTCTCCACTCCTAACTGGCCTTCCCGCCTTCATCTAAGCTCCTTAGGTCAACTCCCTGCATAGCTGCCCGAGCGGTCCTGATAAAACGAGAGTCACCCTGCTTCTGCCAAGGCCCTCCCAGGGCCCCACTCCTGCGGTAGCACCTGTGCCTGGGCTGGCCTGGGGGCTGCCCGCCTGCCCCTCCTGGCTGACCTGTGTGGGCGGGACTCAGAGGTGAACACCTGGCCACCCCCACCTCCTGCGAAGGAAAGGGCAAGTCTGCCCACATCCCTCCACGAAGACCCAGACCGCAGGCCCCAGCCTGCTCAGAAAGAGAAGGGTGGAAGGCAGGGGCGTCACCAGGGCTGGGAGGTGCCCGGATCTGTGGCACAGAGCGTGGCCCAGGCCTCCTGCCAGCTGGGAGGAGACCAGCTGGACCAGGACCGAGGCCTGGCTCTGGCAGGAGGGCTGGGGGCCGCAGGGCTGGCAGGGCCTCGGGAGGCTGTCAGCCAGGGACCAGAGCTGGCCTGGAGCCTGAGTTCGAGCTGGGACTGCAGTCCCTGCGACAGACTCAGGCAGAGAAGAAGAGGACAGAGTGCCTGCGACAGCCCCGGCCTTCACACCCGCTCTTAAATGCAGGAAAAGAAGGGGCCCCGCCAACACATGGGGGTCAGAGCCCTTCATCCAGTGGGGCTGGGTCACCAGCCTGACAAATGAGGGCTGGTGGGGCAACATCACCGTCCTGTAAGAGTGCTGGTCCTGGTGGCAGGAGGCTGGGCCGGAGCCCCCAGGAGCTCACTGCGAGAGCCGTGGGCAGGCGCAGGGTGCCTAGAGCCCCCACTCCCTTCTGCATAAAGTAAACAGAAGGGCGACAGCCACAGAGGGGTGCTGTGCAGACAACACGGCACATGCAACATCCTGCGAAGGCCTGTCCCTTTCCCCAGACTTGTTAGCTTCACATAGTCTAAATTTGCACCCAGGTTATTAGGGGGAAAACCTGGTCCAGAAAAACCTGGACCACTCTCTGCCACACCAGGACGGGGGAAGCAGGGGCCTGGGCAGGGAGAGGGGACGCCCTGGCCTCCCGTGTGCACCTGCCTCCGCCTGGGGGCTTCCTCCCCGGCTCAATGCACCGCCCGGGGCACGGGCAGGGCCCAGCCGAAGAGCCTCTAACTCCAGGAGGAGACGGAACCCCGAGGTTAACCAGGACGGTCTGTCTGCGTTTCAGTGGCCCCCCATCTCCCAACTGTCCCTCCTGGTGAAGCAGAGAGGAGCTGTGAGGGCAGGAACCGCGAGGAGGGAGGAATAGCCCCTGGAGGGGCAGAGGGGAAACTTTGCCAGAAGTGCACAGCAGTGGAGGACAAATAAGAAAGGAGACAGAGGCCGGGCGCGGTGGCTCACACCTGTCATCCTAGCACTCTGAGAGGCCGAGGCGGGTGGATCACTCAAGGTCAGGAGTTCAAAACCAGCCTGAGCAATAGCGAGACCCCGTCTCTACTAAAAATAGAAAGAAATTAATTGGCCAACTAAAAATATATAGAAAAAATTAGCCGGGCATGGTGGTGCATGCCTGTAGTCCCAGCTACTTGGGAGGCTGAGGCAGGAGGATCCCCTGAGGCCAGGAGTTTGATGTTGCTGTGAGCTAGGCTGATGCCACGGCACTCTAGCCTGGGCAAGAGTGAGACTGTGTCTCAAAAGAAAAAAAAAAAAAAAGAAAACAAAAGAAAGGAGACAGGCTCAGTGCCACGTGGAGCTGGGGCTGGTCTGGACCCGATGTCCCTCGGAAGCACGTCGGAAGGTTTGCTCGGCCTCTGGGCACAGCTTCCCAAGCGCCCGCCCCTATCAGGCTCTGGGATCTGAGAAACCGAGTCGAGTAAGGGCAGACTTGGTGAGGTCCCTCCCTGCAGCAGTTCTCAGAAAGTGGAGAAACTGGAATTTAGCCCGGCTCTGTGTGCTTCCGGGCCACTCGCGCTGCCGACACCCCTTTGGCTGCAGTTCAAGAGCAGGTGGGGGCCGGGGAGGAGACACCCAGAAGCGCTGAGGTTAATCATTGACGGGCGGCGGGCGGAGGGCAGGGCGAGCGGGAGGTCCGGGAGCCGCGGGGGCAGAAACACTTCCCATCACCGCCGCGGAAGCAGCCGGGCGTTCTTCTTCCCGGCTGAGCCTCGCAGGGCTGGACGGACGGCAGCCGCCCTGCGGTGAGGGGCAGTGGGCTGCCCGGGGCTGCTGGCCACACGGGCCTGGGCTCCCTGGGGACACCCTCCTCCACCCCGTGCCCTCTCGAGTCACCTGCACGGCCCTGAGCGTGTGGCCAGCACTGCCCGGCGGGGCTAACCCGCGTCCCCCCACACCTGGGGCTTCCCTCATGGCACGGTGAACGAGGACAGGCCGAGCATCCCCAGTCTGAAAATCCAGAGTCTGAAACGCTCCAAAATCTGGAACGTTTTGAGCGTCGCTATGTGGAAAATTGCAGGCGGTCGGAACGCCGGCGCTCAACGCGGTTCATGGGACGTCCCCCGGGGGGACACGAAGTCACCTGGGGGCTACGCGTGGGAGGTGCGTCTGCAACACACACGAATTCTGTGTTCTGGCTTGGCTCCCGCCCCCGAGACACCCCATGCGTCTGTATTCCTAAATCCAAAATCTGAAACTATTCTGCTCCCAAGCGTTTCGGGAGGGGTGCTGGGCCACGCCGCTGCAGTGCGGCATCCAGGCGTGTGCGAGGCGCAGCCTGCACGCAGAACAGAGCCCGACAGAGCGGCAGCTCGCTGAGGTGGGGGGAGGGGTGCCTGCACCCTGAGTCAGCGTGGGGACAGCAAAGCGACCCCCTGCCCCACCCCTCGGTGTTGGAGTCTCTTCAGCGACGTCCTTTCCCAGCCGCCGTAGGACGCCAACCCGGGCCCCGCCCCGCAGGGCTGCACACCTGGAGTGGGCATTGCACACCTGGCACCTGGCACGCTCTGTTTGCATTCCCGGCGTACAAGGTGGGTGCCGCGAGGGGCAAAGTGAAGAAGCTGCGATTGTTTCTGTGTGTCCCCCACCCCCACCCCGGCCACCCTCACCTCCACGGCAGAGCAGGCAGGGGGCAGGTGCTCGGGGGACACCTGCTGGGGAAGACAGAAACAGCTCCCGGGGTAGGGGGGCTCGGTGGTCTCCCCATGCGCCCCATCATCGGGGCAAGGAGAACATTGCTCCGGGAAGTCCGTGCACGTGGAGATGGGGACGGGAAGGCCACACCCACAGCTCCCCCGTCCACTGCACGTGATGCCACGCCAGACGGGGCGGGCACGGAGCTGGCGAGTCACTTCCGACCGGCTGCCGCCACGCCCCACACGGGCATCCCGGGTCCGTGAGCTGGACCGGAATCCAGCCTTCCGCTTTCACCACGGCGACTTGGGGAATAAAAATGAGTAACTTCTCCCCAAACTGAAGGGCGTGGGGGAGGTCCTGGTGGAGACGCTCGCCAGGGTGTGCACCTGCCAAGCTGACGGCAGGTAGCACGCACCCCTCATCCCACCGGCGTCTCAGCCCACGTGGGTTCCCCCACTGCAGCCTGGGGCCGCCACGGGACCAGGGGGGCAGCGGAAAACCGGCAGTTGGCTCTAGAGATAGAAGGGTGGGAACCAGCACTGTTGGACTTCTCGTCCCAACAAACCCAACAAAATGCCATTTTAATGACAAAGTGGGCTCTACGGAGACAGACAGCGCCACAGGTGGGCACAAGCACACACACGCACACACACCTAGGTCAGGGATGGAAGGGGCAGCGCAGGCGAGACCTGCTGCTCGTAAACACCTGCCGGTCGGAGGACGGTCGCCCCGAGACGCACCTGCCCCGTGTCCTGTCACACCCCCTTCTCGGCAGTGCCGTGAGCACGGGACGCCCTCACCTTGCAGGGAGGGAGAGGGCCTCGCCGACAAAGCCAGGAAGGGGCCCCAGCGAAGCCAATGCCAGAAGGCAATCCCGGGAGCGAGGTGGCCGTCCCTCGGGGCCAGACCACGTGAGGGCTCAGCTGGCCGGGGGGACAGCGTCGAAGGAAAGAGCGTTCGCTGGGACGCGTGGTCAGGCGTGCCGGGGGCGAGGAGGGTGGCGTGCACGAACCTGTTTCACGCTCAGCTTAGATTCTACTAGAAGGAATAGACTCAGAGGTGGGTGAGCCCGGGAACCTACTGCTCCAAGATTCCTTACAGCCAACCCTTCTGAAAAGCAAATAAACCTCCCGATAGGCACGTTTATAAATTCAGATTATCATACCTCAGATCTGTTGAAAACAGGACCTACCTGAATCTGGCTGAAATGCACATGCGCGTAAAATGCACATGAGAGTGTGTGACCCCCGAAGTGAAAACTGGCCACAAATTCCAATCCGCTCTCTGGCTTTCTCCGACGGAAAGGGAACACGTGCAGGACGTTGCAAGCGCAGAGGGCGGACAGTGGCCTAACTCTTGGGAGGAAAGGTCCTGGGATGTCCCGGTTACTCCTGTCGCCAGACGTCGCTTCTCCTCAGCAAAGCCTCTGCGCCCGGACACCCTGCTGGCGGGCAGCAGGACTTCGCGCGTGAATACGGAAGCATCCCGGGGACCGGAAGTTGGGTCTGTCTCTGCAAAGGGCTGCAGGTGAACTTCATCGGAGTTCGGGGAGAAGCAGCCTTCAGGTAAACAGGCACGCTTGCCAGGTGGAAATCCCGGCCCTTTGTATGTTCGGCACTGAGTGAGGATAAGATTTCTCCTTTGACAGCGTGACGGACACGACAACAAAAACAGCCCACCACTGTGACAGAGCTCGTGCCTGACAGCAAATCCGAGGCCACGGCTGGGTCCCTGAACACGTCCTGTGCTTCGAGACCCCCCCACCCCGCCCCGCCACCCTCGGAAATCATTCTCTCCGGCACTGGGACGGGCCACGTTCCCAGAGTTAATGGTTTGGAGACTGCCAAAGCCCTGCAGATCGCCAAAAGTAACGTCCAGCTGCTGCATATTTGCAGTTTCACCCAGATCGCCGTCTTCTAGATACCGTCTGAGTCCCACTCTCAGTTTCCCACGTCTTTGCTGTGACTCCATATGAAGTGTCCCTGCCATGGGCCATGCCTGGAGATTGCCTGCAGTGTCCCGTGAGACGAGCTCGTGTGTCCAGCCCTAAATCCTTAACCAGGAAACAAACAGGTCGGCCACTTGGCTTCTTGGTGACAGTGGGAGCCCAGGCCGCGTCCTCCCAGTTTTGTGGTCTCCCCACAAAAAAGCTGGGTCTCGGGACTTTCTCTGTAGACATGGCAGTTTTTTAAGACTATGATAACAAATGCATCTATGTAGGGCAGTCCATAGATAATTAGATGGATAGGAATTAAGCGGTTTGCTCACTGAAAGTTCGATTTTATGAGTTTCTAGATACCTAGTCCCAGCCAGGGGATGCTTGTCCACCAAAAATAAGCCACTGCACCAAACAGTTATTTTTGGAAAGATTCTCACCTAATACCTATGTTTTCTGTGTTCGCTTATCTTTGTCATCTAATAGCACTTGGTAAGAGATGTCAGATGTTTAGGAAAATTCCATGGGTCATAAACTTAACATTGAGGGACTTATATCCGTTAAGTTATATTGCTTTCCTAACTCATTGAGCTTTAAACCTTTGCTATCACTAACAATGTGGAGAACGACCAGGCACTGTGTTTCCAGCCGCAGGATCCCTCGGTTGAGCTCACGGAGCTGCTGGGTTGTGCAGAAGCAGCGTGTCGAGACACCCCGAGCCACGCTCTCTCTGCCGTCCCACTTCCCGACGGTCCCAAGCGCTGGACTCCGACTTTGAAATAGGACCCACTCTGTCGGGAACAGCGGAAGAAAGGGAGAGCGACTGACCTCTGGTCGTGTTTGCTTGTGTGCCAAGACAACAGCCGCCAAAACAAACACGATCGGAACAACATGCGCACGGTGGCGCTGGTTCTATTTCTCCTCTCTGGTCGAATCTCTTCTGTGTTTCTCAACCCACTTACACGCAAGCCCATGGGATAGGAGGGCCCGCCGTCCCTCTTTACAAATAAAAAAACGTAGCCAGAGAAGTGGCTTCCCCATGGTCGGGGGATCAGGAAGAACAGAGCGGACCAGGCCTCTCTCTCCGCCCCAGCCCCCCAAGGCAGCTCCAGGGAGCTGGGGAGTCCCTGCCTCCATCTCCTGTCACGACGAGCAAAATCAGAGAGTCGCCATGTGGACAATGAGCTGACAAAGACTCCAGCAAAATCCTCGCTCTACCATTGGGTCTCTCGTGGTCAAAACGGGCACTGCGACACTCACCATGACTCAGAGCCGTCTCTGCAGGGTAGGACCAGGCAGCCAGCATGCAGGAGGAAGTGTATCCTCCCGGTCTAAACGGCAGTTCTGGCCGTCCTGGCTAGAACTGTATTTAAAGACAGAAGCAAGTTTCCATTGGTGAGGCTCTGGGAAGCATCATTCAAAATTCATCCAGCGTCTCATGAGCAAGCATTAAATACTTTTGGCATACCTCCAACAATGCTAGGAGCCGGAGCAGGGGGGGGTGGCCTCCCCCGGGCATCCCCCACCCCAGCGTGGAAGGCGGGAACTGGCCCATCCGCACGCGGCCCGCGCCACTCCACGCTACCCACACACCCACGCACGGAGCACCGGCACCACTGCACACGTGAACCTGGAAACTGTCACCGTGAGAGAGGCCAAGCACGAAGGAGCACACACTGTGTCACTCATTCATGTGACGTGTCCCAAACGGGGCGGGCTATGGAGCCAGGGAGGGGGCAGGGGTTAGGGGCCAGGGGAGGGTCACAGCTAAAGGTCATTTTCTGAGGTCATGAGAAGTTCTGAAGTCGTGGCGATCACGGCATGTGTCTGTGAACACGCCCAAAAGCACTGACCTGTACAATGTCAGTGGGTGAACGTGTGTCGAGCACATTGTTTCTCAATAAAGCTGTTTTCCAAAACATTCTCGTGGAGCCAGGAAACCTCTGCCGTGGGTTTCCCGGCTCCCACTAGCCATGAACAGGGACAGCCCTGGGGCAGTCCCAGCCCCTACCCTCCCGAGAGGTAGGTCCGGGCCCCCCAAAGCTGGCCAGCCCCAACCCGCACAGCATCGTCCAGCAGACGGCACTTGCCTGACACTCACCTTCTCCTTGAAGAATAGGGCAGAAAACTCACAGTGCACCTGCCAGTCTCGGGCACTCAGGTTGCCACCTGCCAACAGCGGCCTCTGTCACCCAGATGCTCCAGCCCCGGCCCCTGGCCCTCAGAGGACAGGTGCAGGCATGGCCGGACTTCTTGGACAGCAGATCCAGAGACGGTTTGGTCTTTAGCATCCTCCGCCAGAAACACGCCTGCGTGTCCAAGCACAGGCTGTCTCAAGAGCAGCTCTCCGTGATGGGAGGGGCGGCCACCAGCTGTCACCACCAGCCCCGGGGCGGGCAGGTTCCCAGGGCACGGCCAAGGCATTCTGGCGGTGGACAGACAGCCCTGGGTTCCCAGCAGGTGTCAGTGGACAGCAGGTCACAGCGGCTCCTGAGGGGGCAGAACCGCCACGGCTGTGCCACGAGCCACGACCCAAAGAAATCACCATGTGATCAGCCAAGGCTTCAAATGCCTCAAGGACTCGAGCCAAGCCCTGTCTGGCTGTTAATTACAGCTCAGATACACAGAAGTTGGTACGAGCTTGTGCAGAAAGCTGCTTTCATGTGTCATTGAGGAGACTGTTCGGGGCACTCTACATACCTTCAGGGTCTCAAGCCGGCCACGCTGGCACACCCCTGTCGCCCCGGATGCGTGGGAGGCCGAGGCGAGAGGACGGCTTGCGGTCAGGAATTTGAGACCAGCCTCAGCAACATAGCAAGACCTCAGTCCCTTTAAAATAAAATTTCCGTAAGGTCCAGAATAGGTATTTTAAAAAATTATTTTGTAGCCTGAAAATGCAGCGTCTGAGGAGGAGCGAGCCACGGTGAGGCGCAGAGGGTGCGAGGCCCTCGCAGGCTGGCCGGGCCGGGCGGCCCCTCCCCCACTGTCATTGTCCCTCTCTGGGCCACCTGGGCTCACTCAGGTTTGGGATCAGCGACTCTCCACCCTGCCTACTCATCAGAATCACCTGGAAGATGATTACTGAGCCCCACCCCAGACAGATTAAATCATCACTTCTGGGAGGGAGGCTGGGCAGAGGAGACGTTTTTCTAGAACTTTCCAGATGATTCTAACGTGCAGCCAAAGTCAAGAACCCAATGAGA
The DNA here is from genome assembly GCA_008750895.1 of Mirza zaza. NCBI lineage: Eukaryota > Metazoa > Chordata > Mammalia > Primates > Cheirogaleidae > Mirza > Mirza zaza. The sequence goes on from VSMD01109798.1 coordinate 9,236, forward strand.
CTGGACGTTGCCTCAGATCCTTCCAGCTCTGGCATCCTTTGGCCCGGCTCTACCAGTCTGGAAGACTCTCTTCCCTCAAAACCCAAGGGAACGGGATCGGGCACCGTTTGCTCTAGGAGGTGCGGAGCCCGTCTCAGCAAAGTCGCAGAGCAGGACGGACCTGCAGGGCCACCCACAGGCACCTGGCGTTGGCCATGCTGGGGGGGTCTGGCCCACTGCTCCTCAACAGGACAGCCTGGGCTGGGCGTCCAGCTGCAGGGAGCCGTGGGGAGGACTCAGGGCTGGGGCCCGGCAGGGGCGGGAGGGGAGCAGACGAAGAGAAAACTCCAGGAAAACAGCCTGGCGGGGCCCTACTCCCCAGGGTCAGTGGGCACCAGCTGAGGCCTGACACCGTCCAGTCTCTCCTTGACCCACAGGAGAAGCTCTGCCCCAAGAGATCCCTCCCGGCCCCCCCGCCCGGCCACACCCAGCTCCTGCAGAGGACAGGACGGAGCCCTGGCCCTGGCTCACTCCCGCCACCCAGCCAGGGCCAGAGAGGGCCTTGCAGGGAGACCCCTGCGCAGAGCCGAGACTCGAGCACCACAGCTCTCAGGGGAAACGGACTTCCAGGGAACTTAGGGCCAACCTCCCTCCAAGAGTCCGTTAGGTTAACCATTTGGAGGCAGGTGTTTGCACACGGCAGTGTGACAATTCTCTGCATTGGACCTGTCGGCCTCACTCTCGGGCCCGATTCATCCTTCACGTGTCGTGAGGCCCCCTGGGCTCTGTCCCCATGCCCTCCCCATCTCTTCCCTTTGGGCCAGCCTCTAGAAATCCCTCTCTCTTATTTCTCAAACGGCCAGATGTTTGCAGCCGGGTAACCAAGTGAGTTAGAAATTTCTCAAGAGCAAATAGCAGGCCATTGGATGTGTTCTTCGTGATGAAGCCGCCAGAGGACGTGGACTCTACATGGCAAACAATGTGTTTGCAGAAGGATTCCTGAGTCTTCCCCCCCAGAATTCTATGGATTGCACAGATTCCTTCACTCCTCATCAGAGGGAAGTCGATGTAGAACCACGGAGTTCAGATGACCTGCTTAACCAAAAGTGTGACTCCGCTTTTTTTGAGACAGAGCCTCACTCTGTTCCCCAGGCTAGAGTGCCGTGGCGTCAGCCTAGCTCACAGCAACCTCAAACTCCTGGGCTCAAGCGATCCTCCTGCCTCAGCCTCCCCAGCAGCTGGGACTACAGGCATGTGCCACCATGCCCGGCTAATTTTTTCTATGTATTTTTAGTTGGCCAATTAATTTCTTTCTATTTTTAGTAGAGATGGGGTCTCGCTCTTGCTCAAGCTGTTCTCGAATTCCAGACCTCAAGAGATCCTCCTGCCTTGACCTCCCTGAGTGCTGGGATTATAGATGTGAGCCACCGCGCCTGGCCATGAAAATTTTTTTTAAAAAAAGATCAGCAGTGACAGTCCTAAGCGTCAGTGGGCGTGGGCTATCAGAGCTGCAGGGACAGGACTTGGAGATCTTCCACCTCATTTTACATTCGGGAAAACTGTAGCCCGGAGAGGAAGTGACCGGCCCACAGTCACACTCTGCTTTCCAGAGCGCACCTGCCCCCAAGGCCAACCGGGCCCGGTGTTCGGTCCGGCAGACTCTCTCCTTAGTGGGCCCTTGCCTTCCACAAAACACCCACCCGCAGGGCTGGGAGGAAGGCGGGGAGCTCCCCAAGCAGCCCATCCTCTCTGCGCGAGTGTGGTGTCTGGGAGGTCTCAGGTGAGGAGTGGGGGCCCCATGTGGTCTCTCCAGAGCTGGAAGGTCCAAGGCTAGTGACCACACCAGTATCCATGGCGACAGCCCCCCCACGCCGGCATCCCAGAATCA
>VSMD01109802.1:5031-116130 GCA_008750895.1 Mirza zaza
AGGAGGGGGGATGGGTATATACAAACATAATGAGTGAGATGTGCACCGTCTGGGGGATGGTCATGCTTGAAGCTCTGACTCGAGGGGGGAGGGGGGCAAGGGCATTATACCCAACCTTAAAATTTGTAACCCCATAATATGATGAAATAAAGAAAAAAGAAAAAAAAAAAGAAAAGAAAAGGCACCTGCAAAAAGGTTTTTGGACACCATTGACCCAGAAAAATATGAATAGAAATATTTTGAGCCACCTAATAAGCCCAGTTGATTATCTTGGCTTGGAGTAAAGTTCCTAAGAATCAGATATTTTGGAGCTCAATATGTTGCCTAATTGTCCAGCAAGAAAGATGCATTAATCCCTAAAAGACAGAATTTCCAAAGGAAGATGGTTGGACGCATCTACCCATCTGCTTGTGGATGGGTTTCAACCTGTTTTCAGAATTGTCAGTTTTTTAAGGTATGCACATTAAGTTCCGTAAGGCTTTTAATTTAGTTCTTCTCCATTATACTTGCTATTATTTTATTTGTTAAACTCATGATTTCCTTTTCTCAAAAGTAGCCTGAATAGTTTTCACTTCAAACATTGTTACTTTTCTTCCAGTAAAAGACTCAGTAAAGAATATAGTGTAGAAGTGAGAACAACATAGCCTCAGGTTTCCTGGGCCCCCGCTGTGGCCAGCCAGTGATTGAGGTGGTGAGCTCAGCAGTAAGCAAAGGTGGCGAGCTCCTGTTTTTATGGGGTTTGCATTCCGAAGAGGGGGATGGGTAGAAAATGAGGTAAGTAAGGACAATGTGTGAGGAGAGACGAGCAGGACACAAGCAGACGTGGGTGAGGAGCCATACAAAGTGGCCGCAGAGCAGACTCACTGCGGACTGACGGGACAACACCTTGTGGGCCCGCGCGAGCCGTGCAGATACTCGGGAAAGGCCTTTCCAGGCAGTGGGAGCAGCAAATGCGAACCCCTGAGGCAGGAGACTGCCCGGGGGTTTGAAGGGTCGGCAAAGGGACCAGCGACCTCCAGAGCGAGCAAGCAAAAGAGAAAGCAGCAGCTGGAGGAAGCTGCACTGCTTTCCGCGGGGCGGGAAGACGCTGCCAGAATCAGGTGGAGGAGCGTCTAGCTCACGGCTGGGTCCTACACTGTGAAGGGGCTGAGCTTGGACCCTGCTCACCCTGCCTGCAGGTCAGCAGGTCACCCTGCCGCTGTGTCCCATGTACGCATTGGCCAGAGACACAGACCGCTCTCACTCTTAGCAAGGCCAGCAGGTGCAGAGCCATCTCATGCCGGTTCCCTGTGTCCAGACCTCTGCCAGGAGTGTGAGGAGGCCCCCGTGCCACCTGCGTGGGTGCCCTGGGCATCGTGGGACACCACAGCAGAGAGCACACAGCTGGCTGGCTGTGAGCTTTTATGGGCTGCCGAGTATGTTACTTTGCCTTTCCTCTACTCTGAAGGGAGAGGACTTACTGCCCTAGAAGGGAAGCAGATATCGCCAGGGGAAAAAGGAGACGCCTTGTCTTTACTACTGTTACAGCAAAACCACAGGGAAACAAACCGAGAGTCACACCAGAGTACTACAATACAGGCTTTTATTTACACCAGTGGGCTCAGAGGGGTCTCGCCTCCAGATTCTGAGCCCTAAACAAAGAGCGTAGCAGTCTTTTATATGTTTTGTTTAGGGAGGGAAGGGGCAATGTGGTTATATTTAGCGGGGCAGGGTCTCAAGCAACCTCAGTTCCTGGTACAGAGTTCCAGTAGAATTCCTTTCTGCCTTATCATAGCAGAATCTGCTGCCAGCAGGAACTTAATGGGAGGTCGAGAGAGTTAGAGCTGTCAGGGGAGGGGGCAGGGGTGTGCACAGAAGGGAGAGTTTGGCTGTTAGGGAAGGCAGCCAGAGTTACAGCTGTTTAGATAAGACTGCAGGGTAGAGCTGGGGAGAGGAGTTTTTTTTTTTTTTTTTTTTTTTTTTTTACTTCACTACCAGGGATGTCTATGGGGTGGTAGGTTTCTAAATCTCTCTTCAGGGATACACTCCCTCTAGCTTCCAAACCTGACTGCTACTCAAATATGTCCTTTGCTCAGAAGGCACAAAGTTTGCAGGAGCACAAGAAATCCATGGAGAATTGTCTCCTAACAGTCACAAAGTGACTTCGGTTTTTAACAGCAGCCTAGGTGCTGGATCGGGAGCAGACTGAGAGTGGCAGAGGAGAGACAGGGGAGCAGGAGGACCGGTCCGGAGGGTATGACAGGGACCTGGAGCAGGGAGGAGGGTTTCTTTCACCTTCTCTATGCACGTGAGATTGGTCAAGTGACTTAAGCTCTTTGACACTCAGTTTCCTTATCTGTAGAATGTGGACAAGAGTAACTATTTTCTAGGGCTGTTATGAGCAACATATAAAGTAATGAATATGAAGTGACTTACATATAGCAATCCTGCATCCAAAAGTTAGTATTTCTGGCCTTATTCATTTAAAGTAACAGTAAATAGCACAACTAATATTTCACTTTGTCAAATAATCCACATGAAAAATACTTGAGTTAAAAATTAATAGTTATTCTGGTAACCCAAACATTGCATTAAACAAACAATACTCGACTTACCCATAATTACTTGATAAATCTTTACTACAGTTATGATACTCAAGACATTAAAATTCTAAAATCTCTACAAAGAGTAAATTCAACAATTTTATCTGCAAAAATAATTTTATTTGCATCTTTCTTGATCAGGGAAATGTTAAAGGAAGATGAACAAAAATATTAAACGTTTTTGTTTATCATTTGAAAAGAAATGTTTGGACATTTCTTTATAGGTAATTATTATATTTCTAATGTTTGAAACATATAATGCTTTTAAGGTCTGTTTAAGATGGAGGAGTAGAAGTGATTCATCCACTTATGTCTAGAAAGCAAGAAATAACAACCAAAAAGTGTAAAAACAGAAGAGACGCCCACATAGATACAAAAGCAGGAAACAGGCAGAAGTATGAATGCTGTAGAGAGCTTGTCAACTGCACGGAGTTTGGACCAACATTACGGTATTTCCTCTTAGCAGATGCGTTCCCATAGACCAGGAACCGCGGGCAGCGCAGATCTGCACATCCCACAGTGCCGTCCTGGTGGCTGCGGGACCTGCCGCTCACTCATAGGGGACATACTACAAAGTGTTTGGAAGGCTGAGGACAAAGGTATGCCTGGGTATGCTTAGGGTACAACACATGGCACAACAGATGAAGAAATGATGTGACAGTGTTGAGAAGGCTGATGTACCCTTCCATACCCCTGACACTTACATCCCACCCTATTTCTGAAATCACAGGCCCAGAAGGAAAAATCCTTCTTCTGTGATGAGTACCAGATGGAAAAGTACCATCAGGATATAGGTATTAACATGCTGCTCCATTAACACAGACAAAACAAAAACCTAACTTCCAAATAAAATTCCTGCAGGGAGAAAGGATTAAGGAACACAGTGCCTCATTCCAGAAGAGATGACTGCCAAGCATTGGCCTTCTCTGCCCCGACAAATAGAAACAGAGCCCTGTGCTCAATAAGACCCTGCCCTCACATGCCATACAGAGCTCCTGATGGTACCTGTCTCCCGGGTTACCTTTGAGTGGGGCCCCTACCAACAGAACACTCTGGAGACCCTCCAGCAGGCCACCTTGGTCACCCTCTCATGGGCCCACTTTGCCAATTGAGTTATAAGTCTTGGTAACCCCTCCCCTCCAACAGGCTCTGCCAGTTAGAGCCTATGGCAAAAATTACCACCACAGGTCAGAGGGCTCTATTGCGCTTTGAGACCCATTATCTTTCAGAGAGAGCTAAAAAGTATACATCCATTGAGAGAAAATTATTGGCTTGCAGTTGGGCTTTCATAAATACTGAGCACATGACCCATGACTGTAAAATCATCTTAAAACCAAAAATCCCAATTATGTTGTGGGTCTAAAAAAAGTCTCCAAATACTAAGTGGGGGCAACTCAGGGATCTTCTGTAGTAAAACAAAAATGGTACCTGCAAGAGTGGGCAAGACCCAGAGTAGCTGGGGTCCTGCAACTTCATGGCAAGATCTCAGGAGTGCCCTTCCACCTGCTCTGTCTACTGCCCACGCAGCTGCTGCCCCACTGGTCATTGGGGTGTGGAGAGATTTCCTGACCACATGTGGGCCTGGTTCAGGGTTACAGTCTGCCAGGCTGGAACAGGGTGTGCCTGTCATCCAACCTAGGAGAGACCAGTCCCCCTCAGCATGGTACAGAGGACGTTCTGCTCAATGAGCAGCACTCCTGGGGTACAGGGGCTATCCAGGCCACCCAACAGAAGAGCTCTGCTGTAGTTTCCTTGACTCATGGGCTGTGGCTCAGTCTCAACTCACAGATAAAACAAGCCACCCAGGGGGGCAAGATATTTATGTAAAAATTAGTTCTCCTCCTAATGGAGATGTCAGTGTTAATAGTCACTAGAAAAACCACTAACCCAATAAGAGAATTCATAACCAATGAACCAATGAGCAGACCATACTTGCCAACAAAAGGTGGAAACTGAAACGTCCACCCCACAGCAAGTAAATGTGTGACTGATCACCTACTGGAGCCACAAGAAGATTGCCCATAAAAACTCAGACACTGTCCTACAGTGGCCCACAGGCATAACTGCCACTGTCCTCAGAAGATGCCGAACAACATGGAAAAGTTGCACTTTTTTCCAGCCCCTGGCTGAGGCTACAGACACCGCCCAGGGACAGGTTCCTGGGCCCACAGGTCAGGACGTTCTTGGCAGGTAGATCACACTGGGATGCTCTTCCCATCAATTGTGTTCCTCTGGGTCCTGACTATAGTCGACACTTGCTCTAGGTTTATCCAGCCATATCTGAATGCTCCACTGACTTGGGCCACATTCTCCAGGCCCTACAAGTTCTGTTTGTTTCCTGAGCAGGTGTCCGCAACACACTGTGTCTGACAACAGCCTAGGTTTGGGCCAGCTACACACCAGAGGTCCAATCCTGGGGCACATGGTGGATTCTCTAGGCTCCATGTCACTCCCAAGCTGTAAAGGTGATGAAATGTTTTATGAAACAGGCTTATAAACTGTTTTATAAACAGGCTTAAGCAGCTAAAAAAAGGAGACAGGATAACCCAATCTAGACTGCACATCTCAGGTGAGCAGCCAGAATCTAAGGCAGCGGTGCCCAAAGGACTCTTCCCACTTGCCGTATGGCCGGGTCTGACCGGCTGCCCGTCCTTCGACCTTAGCCCCTTCTATGGTCACAGGCTCTTTGGCCTCTCCTTTGGGAGACAGTGCAGGGGGCTTCTTCCCCTTTGCCCCATTTTTAAAGACTCAAACAGATAAAAAAAAAATAAAATGATATTTCAACAAATATTGACACATTATGGAAACATATCTTAAAATCTTTTAAAAATTCAAAATTTTATGTTAATCTAATTTTAAACATAATGTGTTTTCCTAGTTAAGTTATAAACAAATATTTTTCTGTGAAAATACTTTGCCCCGCTTATAATCCTGCCAAACAAAAAGTCTAAATACAAATTAAAAGATAATTTTAAAGAATATAAAGTTTTGGGCCGGGCGCGGGGGCTCACGCCTGTAATCCTAGCTCTCTGGGAGGCCGAGGTGGGTGGATCGTTTGAGCTCAGTAGTTCGAGACCAGCCTGAGCAAGAGCGAGACCCCATCTCTACTATAAATAGAAAGAAATTAATTGGCCAACTAATATATATAGAAAAAATTAGCCGGGCATGGTGCCACATGCCTGTAGTCCCAGCTACTTGGGAGGCTGAGGCAGGAGGATCGCTTGAGCCCAGGAGTTTGAGGTTGCTGTGAGCTAGGCTGACGCCAGGGCACTCACTCTAGCCTGGGGAATAAAGTGAGACTCTGTCTCAAAAAAAAAAAAAAAAAAAAAGAATATAAAGTTTTGGTTACTAAATAAGAAACATTGCTAACTGCAACCACCACCAAAATGAAGCACACAAACCCAACTCCTAGGAAGATACAGGAGAGTGGGAATGACATCAGTAATCTTTGTTTTTTCAAACTACATAATTCCTAAAAGCTTTCTCTGCATCCTGAAAATCGAAAACTAAAGATGCAAAAACAAACACACACAAAAGCCCCACCACACTCTGAGTCCGCGGACCCTACGGCGACGCTGACAGCACAGACGCTGAGGCAGCGCCCTGGGAACCATCCACCTGTCCCCCGCACTCCTGAGGCTGACGAACTGAGGTTAGGGGCAAAACACCCGTGTGAGACTGACTGCCTCGGCAGTCCCCTAAAACCAGACACCACATTATTCAGGTGAAACTAAAAAGCCCAGGACAAGAGGCGCCATGATAAAAGACTACATTAAAAGACCCTGTTACCCTGATACGTCATTAATAGGCGTCCTGCTCAGGGCGCCCTGACGCTACAGCTCTTTATGCGCCCCCGGCGGAGGGACCACGAGCCTCCGGGGCACACTGGGCGTGTGCGCACCTGCTCCCGGCCACTGCCCCGCCGGGACACCGCGAGAGGCTGCGTTCAGGCCAGGTCAGAGCTGGGCTCGCCTCAGCCCAAGCAAAGGGTCAGTGAAAACTCCTGTAAGAGCCGCCAGCCTCTGCGGTAGACCAGGTGGTCCATCAGGCGCCTCCTCCTGGCCCAGCAGCGGCCGTGTGGAGCCCCGGAGCCCCGGGCGGCCGGTCGCTGCCGGGAGGGACGTGCGCACAGCCCCGGGCCTTGGTCCGTGCTGGGCTCCAGCTAATCGCCGGGCCCTAGACACACACAGGAGCGGGCAACCTGCGGCCTGGGCCACGTGTGGACTTATGGATTTTTGAGTGTAGCCTTTTGAACGAATCTAAATTTTACAGAACAAATTCTTTCACAGAGATTTGATCTGTGAAGCTTGGATTCGGTGGAGGAGCTGCACTTGGGGATCTAAGGACCAAGGTCCAACTCAGGCAACCACACAGGCTTCGCACAGCCGCCCTGCCCGCCCTGGCCTTGGGCACAGCAGGACATCCCGCTGTGCCCGAGCTGCAGTCAAGGCCTCAGGCCCCTGGCTGGGCGTGTTCTCCTGCACATCTGCTTTTCTAGCCCTTTGGCCACATCTGGAGGCCTGCTGCAGAGGCTTCCCCAGGACTTCTGCGAAAACCTCCTTCGGAGGGGAGGGTGACCTGAAGGCCACCTCCCCACTCTGAGTCAGAACTCAGTGTTTTCCACGCCTTGCCCTGTCCTGCTCTCAGCCCAGGGGAAAGGTACATGAAAAAGTATTGATAAATAGGTCCCCACCTAGGAGTTGCTTTGCCCATGGCTTGCTTTCCTCTGTCATCTCCATTCTGCTATTTTTTGTTTTCCTTTAGTTTAGTTTTGTTTTATTATAGCCATCCTACTAGACTTGAAGTGATATCTCATTGTGGTTTTGATTTGCATTTCTCTAATGACTAATGGCATTTGTAATCTTTTTATGTGCTTTTTGGCTATTGCATATATTTGGAGAAATATCTATTCAAGTTCTTTGTCCAACTTTGAATTGTCTTTTTGTTATGGAGTAATAAAAGATTTTATATATTTGGGGTATTAAATTCTTACCAGATATGTGGTTTTCCCCATTCTGTGATTTATCTTTTCACTCAGTCTCTTCAAAGTGTTTTTTGACTCACAAAGGTTTTTTTGTTTTGTTTTTTTAAACTTAGTTACAAATGCTGACAAACACAAAGGTTTTTAATATTAATGAAGTCCTATTTATCTTTTTTCTTTTGCTGTCTACACTTTTTATGTCATATCTAAAAAACCATTGCTAAATCCAAGGTCATAAAGAGTTGTCCTTATGTTTTCTTCTGAGAGTTGTATAGTTTTAGCTCTTAAATTGAGTTCTTTGTTGAATCTTGAGATAATTTTTTGTACATAGTTTAAGGTAAGGGTCAAACCTTATTCTTTTTCATGTGGATATCCATTTTTTTCCTGTCATCATTTCTTGAAGAGATGCTGTTCTTTCTCCATTGAATGATATTGGTGTACTTGTCAAAAATCAATCGAACACTTTTTTCAATGGTCATTGTGGCTAAGTTTAATCAATTTTGTTGATTTTTTTCAAAGAACCAACTTTTGGTATTATTGATTTTCTGTATTAAATGTAATCTATGTCTCTTGTTGACAGCATATAGTTGGATAATATTTGTTTTTTTATCTTATTCTTTTAATGTATGTTTTTATATTCTTTGTGTCATTTGTTTTTGCTCTAATCTTTATTATTTCCTTCCTTCTGCTTGTTTCCAGTTAAGCTTGCTTCACTTTTTCTCTAATCTTAAGGGGGAAATCTAGGTCATTAATTTGAGATCTTCCTTCTTTTTAACATAGGTGTTTTCAGCTATAAATGTCTCTGTAAGTACCACTATAGCTGCATTCCAAAATAAGAATTCACTGCTTTGGTGTGCATGCTAAACTTTGGCATTTTGTGTCTTCTTCTCTACTCATATCAAACTATTTTCTAAATTTCTCTTTTTTAGTTTCCTTTTGAATCAGTTATTTAGTAGCGGTTTGTTTATTTTCATATGTTTTGATTTAAAATATTTTCCTTCTGTTATTGATTTCTAACTTTCTTCCATGTGATCAGAGAAGATATTTTATATAATTTCAATCTTTTTAAATTTATTGAGACTTGTTTTATGACCTATATATGGTCAGTCTGGAGGCTGTTGGTCTGACATCCTGAGGAGAATGTCTTCTGTGCTGTTCTTAAGGAGAGAGTTCTAAAAATGTCTGTTAAGTGTTATTGCTATATATTATTTTCAAGTTTTTTATTTGCTGGTTTTTCTTCTAATTATTATACACATTATTGAAAATGTGGTATTAAAGTCACCAACTAGTATTATTGGATTATCTACTTTTTTCTCTTCAATTCTATCATTTTTTACTTTACGTATTTTGGGTCTCTATTTTTATGTTCATATATTTTTATAATTGATATACCTTCTTAATGGATTTATCCTTTTATAATTATAAAATGCTGCTTTTTATGCCTACTGACTCTTTTTTGTAAAGGCCATTTGTCTGAATGTATAGCCATCCCGGCTTTCTTATAGTTAATGTTTGCATGATTTATTTTTCCATTCTTTTTCTTTCAATTTGCATGCCTTTAAATCTAATCTATTTATCTTATAGACAACATATAGTTGGATCATATTTTTAATCATATTTTATTCATATCATTTTTATATTTTTATTTACCCAATATTTTAATCTCTGTTCATTTAAATTTAATGTGACTTTTAAGGTATGTTTTGTGCCTTTCATTGTACTATTTGTTTTCTACATAATGTATCATTTTTGTTCATTTAATACTTCATTATTGTATTCTTTTGTGTGACATAGATATTTTCTAGTATATCATTTGAATTGTTTTGACTTTTACTATATTTTTCAAATTATAGTCTTAGTGGCTGCCTCAATGATTAACATCTTAATTTATAACAATCTTATTTTTATTAATACCAACTTAACATTAGTATACAGCAGCTTTGCTCTTATGAAGCACTGTTTTATCCCTTCTCCCATGTGCTATTATAATCATATAAATTACCTCTGTATGTATTATAAGTCAATAAACACAATTTTATAATTATTGCTTTATTCAGTTGTCCTTTAAATCAAGTAGAACCAAAAAAGAGTTACAAAGAAAAACAAAAATATGTTTACACATTTTTTTGTATTTACCTGTATAGTTATATTTACCAATATTCTTTATTTTTTATTTTTTTAATGAGGACTTAAAATTACTGACCAGTGTCTGTTCTTTTGAGCTGGAAGTTTTCTTCTTATAGGCCAGATGATCTAATGATGAATTTTCTCAGTATTTGTTTTCATATGAGAATGTCTTAGTTCTCATGTGTTTTTGAAAGATTTGATGAATATAGAATTTTTTGTTGACAGTGTTTTTCTTTTAGATCTTTGGATATGTCAACCATTGCATTCCAGCCTCCATATTTTCTAATGGATAATCAACTGTCAATCTTATTGAGGATCATTGTGGTGCTATGTTGGTCTGCTTGGTTTACCTAGTGACACAGATGGTACATGAAAGGATATTCAAAATTAGGGAAATACAAACTAAAATAGGATTAAGATATCAGTACATATTATCAGAATGGCTAAATTTTTTTAAAAAGTGACAACACCCAATTCTGATGAGAATACAGAAAAAATGAATCACTCATACATTGTTGGTGGGAATGTAAAATGTTACAATCACTCTGAAAACACTTTGGTAGTTTCTGATAAAACCAAACCTTCAATTACCCTGTGACTCAGGAATTGCACTCTTTGGCATTTATTCACAAGTGATGAAAATTTATGTTCACAGAAAAACCTGTACGTGGGTTTTCATAGATACTTTATAATAGCCAAATCTAGAAACAACTCAAATGTCTTCAGTGTGTGAATGGTAAAATTGTGATTCATCTATACCTTGGAATAATACTCGGCAATAAAAAGGAAAAAACTGTGGATACAAACCACAACTTGGAATAATCTTCAGGGAATGATGTTGAGTGAAAAATGGTAATCCCAAGATATTACATACTGTATCATTCCATTTATATAATATCTTCGAAATACTAAAATTTTCTAAATGAAGAGAAGATTAGTGGCTTCTAGGGTTTAAAGATGTATGGGGGTGGGAGTGGATATGAGGAAGGTAAGCATTGCTATAAAAGGGCAGCATCAGCAATCCTTTTGGTGATAGAACTATTCTGTATAATATGTGGTAATAGATATAGAAACTTGTACATGTAATAAAACTGCAGAGAATTAAACACATATACACACGTGCACACATATAGTACAAGTAAGCCTGAGGAAATCTGAATAAGATCAGTGATTTCTATCAATATACTCTTTGTGAGATTTTACTCAGATTTTGAAAAATTTTGAGATTGTGGGAGGGGAAAATATGAGATCTTTATTATTTATTACAACTTCATGTGACTCTATAATAATTTGAAAATAAAAGTTCACATTTGAAAAAAGTTTATAAAAAAGTTTATATAATGTAAGATTCCATTTATGTAATAGTCTTTAAGTGGTGTTTATTTTTCCATTCTTGGGATACTTCACTTAGGAGAATGGTCTCCAGTTTCATCCACATTGTTGCAAAAGGTATTAATTAATTTTTTTATGGCTGAGTGTTACTCCATTGTGTATATATGCAACATTTTATTAATCCACTCATGAAGTGATGTGCACTTGAGTTGGTTCCACATCTTTACAATTGTGAATTGTCCTGCAATAAACATTAAAATGTAGCTGTCTTTTTGATAAAATGACTTCTTTTCCTTTGGGTAAATACTCAGTAGTGGAATTGCTGGATCAAAGGGTAGGTCTACTTTGGATTCTTTGAGGAATCTCCATACTACTTTCCTTAGAGGTTATACTAATTTGTAGTACCATTAACAATATATAAACATTTCTTTCTCTCTGCATCCTTGCCAACATCTATTGGTTTTGGACTTTTTAATAAAAGCCATTCTAACTGGGGTAAGATATCTCATTGTGGTTTTAATATACATTTTTCTGATGATTAATAATATTGAGCATTTTTCATATATTTGCCATTTGTCTTCCTTCTTTTGAAAGCTTCTGTTCATGTGTTTTGCCCACTTTTAATGGGGTTGTTTGGTTCTTTCTTACTGATTTGCTTGAGTTCTTTGTAAATTCTGGTTATTAGCCCTTTATTGAATATGTAGCTTGTGAATATTTTCTCCAATTTTGTAAATTGTCTATTTGCTCTGTTGATTGTTTCTTTAGCTGTGCAGAAGTTTTTCATATACCAAATTCCATTTATTAATTTTTGTTGTTGACATGACAGTCATTGGAGTCCTCTTCATAAGTTCTTTGCCTAGGCTAATACCAGAAGAGATTTTTCTACCTTTTATTCTAGAATTTTTATGGCATTGTGCCTTAGATCTAAGTCTTTTATCCATCTTGAATAATTTTTGTTAGTGGTGAGAGGTAGGGGTCCTATTTCATTCTTCTGCATGTGGCTATCCAATTTTCCAAGCACCACTTATTGAATAGAGCTTCTTTTCCCCAGTGTATGTGGTTGTCTGCTTTGTGAAAGATCAGTTGGTTGTAAGTAGATGGTTTTATGTCTGGTTCTCTGTTTTGTTCTGTTGGTCAAAATAGAGACATATCTCTATTTTTCTATCAATGCCTTGCTGTTTTGATTACTATAGCCTTGTAGTATAGTCTGAAATTTGGTAGTGTAAGGCCACCAATTTCATTCTTTTTTCTTAATATTGCTTTGACTACTTGGGTTCTTTTCTGGTTCCAAATGAAGCATAGCATTATTATTTCTAGATTGATGATGTGTGACTTTAGTAACTTGATGGGGGTTGCACTGTATATGTAAATCACTTGGGGTAGTGTGGACATTTAACAATATTGATTTCATCTATCCATGAACATAATATATTTTTTCCATTTGTTTATGTACTCTCTAATTTGTTTCCGCAAAGTTTCATAGCTCTCCTTGTAGAAATCTTTCACCTCCTTGGTTAAGTATATTCCTAGATACTTTATTTTCTTTGTAGCTATTGTGAATGATATTGAGTCTTTGATTTGACTCTTGGCTTAAATATTATTAGTATATACAAATGCTATGAATTTATGTACATTTATTTTGTAACCTGAGACTTTGCTGAATTTATTTATCAATTCCAAGAGTCTCTTTGTGGAATATTTGGGTTTTTCTAGATACAAGATCATATCATCTGGAAAGAGCAATAGTTTGACTTCCTATTTCCTGATTTGGATACTCTTAATATTCTTCTCTTGCCTGATTGCCTTGACTAAGACTTCCAACACTATGGTGAATAGGAGTGCTGACAGTTGGCATCCTTGTCTTGTTCCAGCTCTTGGGGGGAATACTTTTAATTTTTCCCCATTCAGTATGATGTTGCCTGTGGGTTTGTCATATATGGATTTTTAAATTCTGAGATATGTTCCTTCTATGCCTGGTTTGTTGAGGGTTTTTCTCTTGAAAGAGTGCAGGATTTCACTGAATGCTTTTTCTGCATCTAGTGAGATAATCATACGGTCTTTGTTTTTCTTTTGTTCATGTGGTTAACCACATTTATTGAATTACATATGTTGAACCATCCTTGTATCCTTCAGATGAAGTACACTTAGTCCTGGTGGTTAATTTTTTTGATGTGTTATTGAACTCAGTTTGCTAGTTTTATTGGAGACTTTTGCATCTATATTCATAAGGGATATTGGTCTGTAGTTTTATTTTATTGTAATGTTCTTTCCTGGTTTTGGTATCAAGATGATAATGGTTTTGTAAAAAGAGCTGGGGAAAATTTCATTCTCTGTATTGTGGAATGGTTTTTCTGTTATGGGTACCAGGTGTTCCTTGTAGGTCTTATAGAATTCAATTGTGAATCCATCTGGAACTGGTTTTGTTGTTGTTGTTCTTGGGTGGCTTTTTATTATTGATTTGATCTTACTGACCATTATTGGTCTGTTCAGGAGTTCTATTTCTTCCTGGTTGAGTCTTGGGAGGTTGTGTGTTTTCAGAAACTTATCCATTTCCTTTACGTTCTCTAGTTTATGCATATATACTAGATATTTTACTAGAATATTTTCATAGTATTAATGGATGATTTGTATTTCTGTGGTATCAATTGTAATGTCACTTTTTTCATTTCTGATGAGCTTATTTAAGTCCTTTCTCTTCTATTCTTAGTTAATCTAGGAAGAGGTCTGTCAATTGTTTTTTACCTTTCAAGGAACCAACTTTTTGTTTTGTTAATCCTTTGTGGGCTTTTTTTTTTGGTTCTTCAACGTATTGCTTTCTGGTTTGACCTCTGTTATTTGTTTTCTTCTGCTGGCTTTGTTTTTCCTTTTCCAGTTCTTTAATGTATGACATTAGGTTATCAGTTTGTGATCTTTCTTTCTTTTTGATTTAGGCATTTAAGGCTATGAATTTTCCCTGAGGAATGCTTTGCTGTATCCCAAAGATTTTGTTAGCTTCTGTCCCCTTTGCCATTCAGTTCAAAGCATTTTTTGTTTTTTTGTCTTAATTTTATACTTGATCCAATGATCATTTCATAGCACATTGTTTAATTTCCATGACTTTGCATAGGGTTGAATGTTTGCCTTGTGATTGATTTATAGTTTTATTCCATTGTGGTCTGAAAACATATATGGTATGATTTCTATGTTTTTGAATTGGGTGAGATCAGTTTTGTGGTCTAAAATATGATCAGTCTTTGAAAATGTCCCATGTGTTGCTGAGAACAATGTGTATTCTGTAGTTTTAAGGTAGAATTTTCTATAAATGTCTGTTAAGTTCATTTGATTTAGAGTTTGATTTAAATCCATTATTTCTTCATTTATTTTCTGCTTAGATGACTTATGAAACTCTGACAGTGGGGTGTTGTGGTCCTTGGCAATTATGATGGTACTATTTATTTCTTTGCTTAGCTCAAGTAAGATTTGCTTTATGTATCTGGGAGCTGTCTTAGGCACATATATATTTAGGATTATTATGTGTTCTTGTTGGATAGCTCCCTTTATCATTATATAATGAATCTCTTTGTCTTTCTTTACCTTTATTGGCTAAACATCAACTTTATCTGATATGAGAATGGCTATACCTGCACTTTTTTGATTTCTATTTGCATGGAATATTTTTTCTATCCTTTCATGATGAGTCTGTGTGTATTCTTATGGTTTAAATGTGTTTCCTAGAGACAGAAGATAGTTAGTTTGTGTTTTTTCATCCATTCGGCCAGCCTGCTTTTTAAGAGGAGCATTTAGTCCATTCATGGTGATTGATAGCATTGATATGTGGGATGTTGTTCTGTTCATCCTGTTGGATAGTCCCTTATTGCTTTGTTTTACTTCTTGTTCTATTGTTTTATAGGAGTTTGAGTTTTGGGAGTTTGTTTAGGTGAATTTACACTGGTTGGTATCTGTTGTGCTGATTTGTGTATAGCGCTGTTCTGAGTATTTTGTGCAGAGCAGGTCTGCTCATGACAAATTCCCTCAGTGTTTGCTTGTCTAGAAAGGACTAAATTCCTTCACCTATTGTGAAACTTAATTTTGTTGGATACAAAATTCTAGGCTGGCAGTTGTTCAGTTTAAGTCAATGGAAGGTGGGACCCAAATCCATTCTGGCTTATAAGGTTTCCACTGAGAAGTCTTCAGTTACTCAGGTGAGTTTTCCTCTGTAGGTTACATGATGCTTTCATTGTCCTCCTTGAAAAATTTTCTCCTTCATTTTGACTTTGGCCAGGTTGATTACTATGTGTCTTGGAGATAATCTATTTGCTGTGAATCTTCTCTTTATTCAATGTTCATATTTTATCTGTATGTCTGAATTTCTGGTGTTGTCCAGAAAGTTTTCCTCAGTAATTTACTCAAATAGGCTTTCCATGTTTTTAGCTCTTTCATCTTCACCCTCAGGGATACCTAAAATTCAAACGTTAGCATGCTTCACATAGTCTCCTATCTCTCTCAGTGATTACTCAAATTTTTTTTTCATATTCTTCTCTTTCTCTTTGAATGACTGGGTTATCTCAAGAACTTTGTCTTCAAGCTGTGAGATTCTTCTCCTTGGTTTAGTCAGTTGTTAAAGCTTTCAATTGTATTTGAAATTCCCTGAATGACTCTTTCATTTCTTTAAGCTGTATTATATCTTTTCTTTTGTTGTTTACCTTCCTAATGACTTCTTTTGTTTTTTTCATTGATTTTCTGAAAACTTTTTTTTGGCTTATTTTTGTTGGTTTTCAACTCTCTTCAATTTCAATCATCCTATTTGACATCCATATTCTGAATTCCATTTCTGTCATTACATCCATATCCTGTGTGTGGAGTCCACTACTGTGGCTCCATTGTGTTCTCTTGGTGATGTAAAACTATTTTATTTTTTTCATGTTGCCAGGGTTCTTTTGCTGGTTTCTTCTCATCTGTTTTCTCCTCTCTTAGTTCTGGGTTAATAGGGCACCAGTTCTCCTTTGCTAGATTCTTTGCTTCTCAGTGTTGTGGAATGATTTCTGCAGGATAGGCACCAGTTCTTCTTTGTAGGTCTGATAAAATTCAAGTGTGAAACCATCTAGTCCAAGATTTTTCTTTTAAGGAAGGTTTTTTTATTGCTGCTTCAATTTGATATATGATATTGGTCAGTTCAGGAGTTCTATTTCTACCTGCTTGAGCCTAGGAAGTCTGTGTGTTTCTAAAACTTTGTCCATTTCCTACACATTTCAAGTTTATATGCATAGAGGTTTTTATAGTATTCATAGATGATATTTTGTATTTCGGGTGTATCAGTTGTAATTTCTCCTTTTTCATTCCTGATGGAACTTATTAGAGTTCTTTCTTTTCTGCTTCTTGTTAATCTAGCCAGAGGCATACCAATTTTGTTTATTTTTTCAAAGAACCAACTTTTTAAAATTAATCTGCATGTAGTTTTTTTATTATTGATTTAATTTAGTTCTGCTGCGATCTTTGGTATTCCTTTTCTTCTGCTGGGTTTGGGATTGGTTTCCTCATGCTTCTCCAGTTCTTTGAAATGATTCATTGGATTGCTGATTTGTGATTTTTCTGTCTTTTTAATGTAGGTATTTATGGACATATGTTTTCTTCTTAGGACTGCTTTAGCTGTGTCCCACAGATTTTGATAATTTGTGTTTCCTTTATCATTTATTTCAAAGAATCTTTTGATTCCCATCTTAATTTCCACCTTAATGCAATGAAAATTCAGCAGAAGGTAGTTTACTTTCCATGAATTTGTGTAGAAATGAGAGTTTCTGTTGGAGTTGATTTCTAATTTTATTCTACTGTGGTCTGAGAAGGTGCATGGTATAATTTCTATTTTTAAAATTTTTTTGAGACATGCTTTGTGGCCTATGATATGGTCAATCTTAGAGAATGTCCCATGAGCTGATGATCAGTGGTTTTGGGTAGAATGTTCTGTAAATGTCAGTCAGGACCATTTGTTCTAGAGTTCTGTTTAAGTCCATTCTTTCTTTGTTTATTTTCTGTTTGGAGAATCTATCCTGTGCTGTCAGAGGGGTGTTGAAGTCTCCAGCTATTATGGTGTTGCTGCTTATCATTTTGTTTATATCAAGTAGAGTTTGCTTTATGAATCTGGGTGTACCTGAGTTAGGTGCATAAATATTTAGAATCGTTATGTCTTCTTGTTGAATTGTGCCCTTCCCCACTTTATAGTGACCATCTATGTCTTTCATTACTTTTGTTGATTTGAAGACTAAGTTATCTGAAATCAGAACTGCCACACCAGCTTCCTTTTAGCTTCCTTTTAGCTTCCTTTTGCCTGAAATATTATTTTCATTCCTTCACCTTGAGTCTGAATTCATCCTTGTGGGTTAGATGTTTCCTGAAGACAGCAGATACTCGGCTTGTGTATATTTATCCATTTGGCCAGCTTATTCTCTTTAATGAACAGTCCAAGCCATTCACATTTACTGAAAGAATTGATAAGTGGAGCAGATTTCTGTTTATCCTGTGGAGTTGAACTTTTTTGCTGTGTTTTCTCTCTTGAGCCATTGTGTTATCTGATCTTTGACCTTTAGCTTTTGGATGATTTTATATTGGTGAGTCTTTATTGTGCTGATCAGTGTGTAATGCTGTGCTGAGTACTTTCTGGAGGACAGGTCTTGATGAATTCCCTCAGTCTTTGCTTGTCTGAGAAGGTCTTTTTTTCTCTTTTATATAAGAAACTTAGTCTTGCAGGGTATAAGATTCTAGGCTGGGAATTATTCTGTTTGAGAAGAGTTAGAATTGGGCCCCAGTTTCTTCTGGCTTGTAAGGTCTCAGTTGAGAAGTCTATTGTTATTCTGATCAGTTTTCTTTTATAGCTTATCTGCTTTTTTCACCTTACAGCTTGTAGGAGGAACCCTTTCATGTTTATTTTGGCCAGTGTGATGGCTATGTGTCATGGTGTCTTCCTGTTTGAAATGAATTTCCCAGGAGTCCTTTAAGCTTCTTGTCCCGGGATATCTAGATTTTCAGCAAGGCCTGGGAAATGTTCCTCTATTATGTCCTCAAATAGTTCATCCAACCATTGTGTATTTTCTTCTTTACCCTAGTGATGCCTATAATTCCCATGTTAGGCCTCTTCACAAAATCCCACATTTGTTGTAGGCTTTGTTCTTTTCTCTTATTGCTCTGCTCTATCTCTATGACTGACTTATTTAATTGAATTGTCTTATCTTCACTCCTTGAGATTCTTTCTTCTGTTTGATCTAACCTGTTCTTGAAGGTTTCCACTGTGTTTTGTAATTCCTTGAGCAAATTCTTCATTTCCAGAAGTTCTATTTGATTTTCTTTAATATTTCAATTTCCTTAATTAATTTTTCTTCCAAGTTCTGGATTACTTTTTTGTGTGTTTGTCATTTCTTTGTGTTAGGTATCCATTTATTTTGCATATCATTGAGTTTTCTTACAATCCATGCTTGAAATTCTTCTTCCGTCATTTTAGTGCTCTGAATTTGGTTGATATCCATTACCAGATACCCTGTGTTCCCCTTTAAGGGCGTGCCTTCCATTTGATTCTTCATACTTCCAGAGTTCTTTCATTGATTCCTTCCCATCTGGAGCATCTGTTGCTTCTTACATTTAGATTTTCATTTAGATAATGACATGCCTAGTTTAGTCTCTGAGATAGTAGGTGGTATTTGTGGGTGACATTCAACCACATCCTGTATGATGAGTCAGTAGATGCAGTAAAAAAGTTGCAAATTGACCTCCCTGTCAGTAGGTGATGCTTGTTGGGAGGAGCAGGCTGTAGTGTTGTTATTGGGTCCTGTAACCAGCTCTTATTCCTCTGGAGAGGCACTCTAGCACTTCAGGTAGTGGGTGGGGCCCTGGGACTTCTAGGTGTATCCTTATTCTCCACCTCAGTGGGGGGCAGGTGGGAGAATGAGGCTGGGCAGGCTGGGTTGAGTGAGTCTGCCCTCAAGTTCCACAAATGCTGTTAGCAAGGGTCAAAGATCTATTCTCTGCTTCTGTGCAAAGCTGCCAGGGAGGGGGTGTAATGGCCCCACTTAGTCAAAAAGTCTGCAGTGTGGGGCTTGTGCTGTCTGAGACTTGCAGGCTGGAGTAGGGCTCACTCCTTCCCACCCTCCCCTAGCCTGCAGATTCTCTAGGCCTCTGCTGGCAGGCAGGACCTCAAGACAGCAGATCTCCCCTGGCTGTGATGCAAGCCAGAAGGCTTCCTGCCCAGAACCACAGCCTGAGCTGGGAGTATGGCCTCCTGTGGGAGGAGGGTTGCCCCTTGAGCACACTGCAGCTAGGACCCATTCTGATCTCTCCCTGAAGGCACACACACTTCAGTAGACTAGTTCACAAATATCCCTTCTGTGCTTCTGGGCAATACGATCGAAACTTGGGTGTATAAGGTTTGGTCTGCAGGCCTGTCCCCTGGGCCCTGGAGATCAATTCCTAACCCTGCCAGGGAGAAGACTGCTGGTCTCAAGTCACTCACAGGGTGCCCAAGCTGGATCGATGTGTCTCCACCTCAGGATTTGCCCCGCTCTGCTGGAGTCACCAGGCCAGCAGCACCCGGGAGGGCTGGCAGGTAGGGAGCTCACAGTCTGAGTACCCCTCAGTCTGCTGTAGGGGCCTAAAAGGAAAGCTCTCATTCCCTGTAGATTCTTTCGGGTCGTGGCTAAATTGTTTCTCTTGGCAGCCACTGGTAGGGAAGGGGAGGGGGTGAATAAAACAATATGGTGCCTGCTGATCAGCTTAGTTCTGTGGGCCAAGAGGTGCTCCGAGGGAGCTGGGAGCCCGGTGCCCTGTCCACAAGAGGCTCATTGCTCACTGGCGGTGGTCATCTCTGGGCTGGCGTCCGCAGGTCTCTCCAACTGCCAGGAGCCCACCAGCAGTCTGAGATGCAGGGGAGGGGAAATGTAACTGCTCCACCTATCCTTTGTGGTCTCCAAGCCTCTCAGGGGCTTTTCTCTTTCCAGCTCTCCTCCACAACTTCTTTCTGCAGAGTCTCCTGTAGTTTCAGGTACCCTTCCTTCCAACTATAATCAGATCTATGTCTGCCTGTTTGTTTTTTTCACTTTCATCTAAAATCTGTCTTTTTTGCAGAGACACTCTGGCTGGTGGTTTTTCTCGTCTGCCATCTTGCCTCATTAACTCTTACTTTTCAAGATTTTTCAATTCTCTTTCCCTCTTCACATTTTCTCCCCTCCAGCTTTGTCTGAGTAAATTTTAGAATTAATGCTATCCGATGGACAATAAAAAAAAATCCTTCAGGACTTTGGCTGGAATCAGATTGGATTTTTAGACACATTGAGGGAGTAGTGACATTATAAGAATAATAAACCCTCATGTCAAAAAACCACTCACGTTTATTTATTCTTATTTTCATGTTTCTTATATATTTGTATATCTTCATTTATTTACATTGCTAGTAGTTTATGAGCATAGCTAAATTCCTTTTCAGATATTTTATTGTTTTGTTATTTTTAAAATTGTTTTATTTTCTAATTGTGTTGGTGATATATAAGAAACTTTAAATGTTATGTATTAATATTGTTATGTTATAAGCTAACTTCTGGCTTATAACATTCTTGGTTGGTCGTCTAAAAATTTTCCCCAGTTGCTCCATCCTTTCATTTGCAAATAGTGGTCACTTTATTGTCTTCTTTCTAACATTGTTGCATCTTATTTCATTCTCTCTCTAGGTATCATTGGCGTGTGGCTGGGAACTTGTATTATTATTAACAGTAGTGGAAAAGCATTTGATGCTTTGCAATTAAGCATTGTGCTGAGTGTTGGTTTGTGCAGAGGGAAGTGGTGGAACACAGAGCTTAAGAACACAGACTTGAAAGCCATATTTACCGCATTCCGTCCAAACTCTTTTAACTTGAAACTCTGCGGTATCACAGAAATTACTTAAACTCTCTGTGCCTCAATTTCCTAATCTGGAAAATAGGGACAATGACACCTATCTCATAGAGTTTTCATAAAATAATACTTATAAAAAACAAACAATCCCTAACATATACTAGGCACAAAATAAGTGTTTGTTATTGCTATAGCTTTATACAAAGCATTCTGTTAAAATTAATTTAAAAGATTATAAGATTTAGGACATTTGATTATTGCATTTTTTAAAAATTAGCATATTTATGTTATCTGTATGTTTTATATATTTATATCATCTTTTATTCTGATTAGTATTGCTATTTATTTTGTTAGATTTTCAAAAAACAAAGTCTGAATTGATTTATCAAACTTCTCTTTCTATTGTATTAATTAATTTATTTCTGCTATGTTTCTTCTCTTTTTATCGTAAGTGTAATTCATGAATGCACTTTAATTTTATAAAATAAGAAAAGAAAGAAAAATATAGAAAAAGTGGAAATTTCCTTTTCAACTTTCACTGTTACTCTCCCTGGAGATTGTCATGGCCAAAAATTTGGTTTGCATCCTTTTCCTTCTATTTTTATGCACACATACACACATTCACATATTTATGCATCTACAGATGCATTTTACATGAATAAGTATTGTTCTGAAACTTACTATTTTACAATATGTCTTAGCAGTATATTCAGTTCCATGTAAAGAGATCTACCTGTTTCTTTTCAACAGTTACCTAGACAAAATATAAAGTCCATACTTTCATATGCATATCTATAGAAGCATATCAATACTTCTATGTTGATAGATGCTATGAGTATCCATGCACATGGTTCTATATATTCATATGCAATTATTTTTTAAGGACAACTCCAGGAATAGAATTGTTCTTTTAAAGGGCAAACTTATTTTATAATGTGGTATCTAGAGTAAAACTGCTTTCCAATGAGTGTCCACCATTTTACAGAATCACCAATACTTTTTGAAGAGTGTACCAGCACCTGCATCCTTGCCATTATTGGAGCTCATTAATGATTTTATTTTTTGCCAATGGGATAGGTAAATAATGTTTTCTTTATATTTAGTTTGCATTTTCTGTAAACATCAAAGTCTGAACATCTTTTTATAGACTTGTTCATTTGTATGTGGGCTGTCTGTCCTCACTTTTTGAGCAAGTTGCATGTGTAAAGTCTGGTTTGGAGCAATTACTGACAGTTCACAAGGTTTTACTGGGTGGCTCAGTGAGGCCTTTCTTTTGCAGGGCTGCCTTTCATCAGCAGCTGGATTATTGACATGGGTCCATTTGCATTTTTTTTTTCTTTAAAAAGACAGGACTGATTTAAAATAGCTCCTTGTCTGTTCCCTCCCTGAGTTTACCAATCTGAACTAACCAGATTCACTAATCACCAGTCTGAACTAAGGGTTCATCCTCTAATTGGTGCCTGTTCTCTGCATTTGATCTGTGAAAAGATTCTTTCCTTGATCAAACTCTAGTCAGGTTCCTCTGAGCTCTTTTTAGACTGTGCTTATTCTTGGGCATGTTCTCAAGAGCCCACTTTTAGCAAGAATCCTGTCAAGTCAGTTTAGCAAGAATCTATCACCCTCAAGATATCGCTATCCTTACCTGATGAAACTCCTCACCCTTCCTGAACCCTGGGTCATATCTGATCACCCTGGCCTGCTTTCAGCAAGAATCCTGTTAGGTCAGTGCAGCAAAGAATCCTTCTACCTTCTTAGTAATTTCCTATCCACCACCCCTCTCCCCCACTGTGTTCCTTGGCAGACTTGAGTCCACTCTCTCTCACTCATTGCAAAGCCTCATTGTAGCAGTCCCCCAGCATAAAGTCTGCCTAGCATTTCTTTACAAGTGTCAAGAATAATTATTTTCTTAAAAAGAAGACAGCTTCCACTGCTGGGAGTGGTTGCCTCAGAGACTCATTGAGGTTATTTTTGCAAAGTCATGTTTGGCATCTTGAGGATTTTAACAGCTCCAGTGTCTTCCAGTTTGTTTCAAAACATTATTTTATCAGGTGCAATGTGCTGCGAAGTTGTCACTATGAGGTTATATTCTTTTCCTAAAGTGGAGAAAGTTATCTTCTTCAAATTTACTTTAAGGAGATTTGTAAATAGGTATTTATGTTGGTATCTCTTCTAGAAGTCTTCGGTCAATTCTTCATCATTGAAGGTCAGATTTTTATTTTATTCTAGG
Organism: Mirza zaza; assembly: GCA_008750895.1. NCBI lineage: Eukaryota > Metazoa > Chordata > Mammalia > Primates > Cheirogaleidae > Mirza > Mirza zaza. Next base: position 28,127 of record VSMD01109802.1, read on the forward strand.
CTAATGAGTTTTCGACTGGTTTTACTACTTAGCAGTTCAGTGATTGTGTATTACTGGTAGTCAGAATTAGGCCCAAGACAGGGACAATGGTATATTACTCCTTGGTTAATTGAGAAATCTATAAATTTATACTTTTCTATAGTAGCAAGATGATTCTGAGAAGGTGCCCAGTGACTTAAGCCATCTGGCATCTACTTAAATAGAGGCTGGGTGAGAAGGCCAAGTGAGTCACAGGCCTGCAGCCAGGCTAGGGGGTGCAGGCAGATGGGGAGGAACAGCTGCGTCCAGCGGGGCGCTGGGGCAAAGCACAGGTCCCAGAAGGGTGCTCATCTGGGAGGTGGAGAGGAAAGGGGAAGAGGGTGAGAGGAATTGCTGGAGTGAGCCAATGAGGGGCTTTCAGGGATGAAGGCCTGCGAAGTCTTCCTCTCAGGGAGAGGGAGGGAGGGTGCTGCAGGAAAGAAGACTCAGAATGGGAGACAGGGAGGAGCTGGAGGAAAACAGGATTGAGACTAGAGATACAAAGATGGTAGGTCGGGGTGGAGGGGTTTCACTTTATTCATTAATTAGGTTGTACTTGTATATTCCTTATAAATTAAACATAATTTATTTTTATACTTAAGACCATATTAGTTTGGTTTTTTGTTTTTTAACTTCTTCCAATGTACTCCAAACTTATTTTTGTGTGCTTTATCCCTACTGCTATAATTTTATTGCCTCATAGTGAATATTAAATTATACTGGGGGGCCAGCCCAGTGGCTCATTCCTGTAATTCTAGCAATTTGGGAGGCCGAGACAGGAGGATCACTTGAGGCCAGGAGTTTGAGGTTGCAGTGAGCTATGATGATCCACTGCATTCTAGCCTGGGAGATAGACCTTGTCTCAAAAAACAAAAAATTAAATTAAAAAATAAAGTTGCTCAAGGAAAATATAGTTAAGTAAGTAGATGATATATATAGTAAGTATAGGAAAAATTATTTAAAACATGATCATAAAACAAATATGGGAGTGGCTTCTCAGTGTCCTCTGGCAAAGGGCAGATTTAAAAGGCCCAACCAAGGATTATTTAGGAAAGAGATTTTGCATGACTCATTGCTAGTTAATGGTCTCCAAATTAATGATGTTACATTTTAATTTGTAGATTTTTGACTGGTAGAGAGGCAAATAGTTTCTGCCTGGCAGAGAAAATAACTCCCAAGTGTACACACTGATGACCAGTAGGACATTAGCCATTTTGTATTTGAGTTGGCAAGCTTAGACTGACATTCATTTATTAAATTGCCTGTAAAGATTCATTTCTTTAAATACTCTTTTAACCAGCTTTACAATCTTACTGGTTCCCTGCTTAATTAATAAGTTGAATAAAATCTTTGCTATACATTTATTTTATGTTTGTATGAAGGCCAATTATTTTCTTCCTTTTGAAAGTTATACTTTAACTTGCACATGGTATCAAATTGTGCCTAGATATTTGTGTTTCTCTGAATCTCCCTTAAAAACTTCACTTAAAAAAGTTTTACAAATTGTTTAGATAACTGTTGTTTTAGCAATTAATTTTTCAGCTGAAACATAATTATTGATTGAAAATTATGGATCAATATTATCATATTCTTTTCCTCTTAGGAGAAGCCTGGTTATTGACCAGGTGCTTATAAATATATATAAAATAAAATAAGTGGCTGCTCTTTAATGGATGACCTTATAAACTTCACAAGAAAGTGTGAAACATTCTGTTGGTGGGATTAGAAGGTAGATTAGAAGTTGAAAAAAATATATTTTTTAAAGAGATAATGTAAATATTTTATTTCCATTTGGCCTTCTTTGGAAGTAGATGAGTCATCTTGTCACTGCAACCCAAACTGCTGGGCATTTAAAAAATATTTCTGAACAAGTACATGGTTAATGGTTCTCAAAGTTTGTGAGATACGGAATCAGGAATCACCTGAAAAGCTTCTTACATGCTGATGCCTGAGTTCTATTCCCAGAGAGTGTGATTTAATCAATTTGGTGAATGGCCTGAACATTGGGATTTAAAAAATATATTGAATTGACAAATATATTTTATTTTTTCAAGGTATAAAACATGATAATTTGATATACATATACATTGCCTAATAATTATTACAATCAAATTAATTGACACTTTCTCTAGGTGAGAACCAAGATTGAGAACCACTGATAATCACCAAGACCATCCTTGGGACCCCATTAACCCCTTCGGTGCGGCAGCAACCGGCCGTGACGCCTTGCCCACACCGGGGCCCACTGCCCGCAAGGTGGTCTGCGCTGCACATTGACAACGCATCCGTTTTGCTCTTGTGCGACGAGGAGAGCTTGAAAGCTCGTTTCACTTTACAGGCAGCTTTACTTGTAATGTAAATCAGAACAGGTAACATATACATATATGTTTTCATTACATTGTTTTTAAATGTACACAATTTTATTTTGATAAATGAAAAATTAGAAAAGTCAACTCAAAATTATAGTTTTATTTCATTCATATCGTAAAGAAATAAGGCAAGTTTTTGAATATTATGATAAATTTTATTCTTTGGTGTGATAAATTTCAAAGCATGGGGCTACACATAGGCCAACATTACATTGTTTATAATAGTATCTAATACTATGCCTTTTACTATTTTTTGAGCATACAATACATCTTCTTAATGGATTTTTCCTTTTTGTTTTATCACTATTGTAAGATGCTGGAAAATGTCTTTCTCTAAAACGCATGAGATTTTCTGATGCAGTACAAGGGTTGTATTGCCTGGATTCGGAGTACTTTTGTAGAAGTTTTGTTATTGACACTGAAGTCAACACTTGACTGTGCGCCTTCATATCATGGCTGTCGGCTAAAGTCCACGCTGGGCTGTGCGCGTTCATCTGTGGCTGTTGACTGTAGTCGACGCTCGTACCAAAGTGGTTAAACATAAAAGTTCCTTGTTCTCACCACTGAATCAGAATTCTGATTCAGCTGATTTGAAGTGGAAGCAAAGAGTCCCCAGTTAATTCTGATGGTCTACCAGGTCTGGGATTTTAGCAGTACTGGCACTTCAATGGCAATACAATTACACAGACCACAAGCTTTTGTCTTATCATATCAAGTTCTAACTATTGTTCCTAGCTGGTTTTATTCATTCACATGTTTTTGATTTGGTTTCTAACATTTTAGTAGGGAAATCTTTTTTTTGAGGAAGAATGAGGTTCAGTGCAGTCTTGAGAGGAGCCAAGGTACTTTCATAAGAAAAAACATAAATGGTCCTACGATTAAAGTGCAAAAACTATATTTTACTGAACTTACGCAATTTTCACCTACAAATATTTGTTAACTAGGGAAACATTTAATCACAAGTGGAGAAAAATCATTTGTCAGTGTTCTAAATTGAAATCTGTTAAAAATACCAAAGCCGGCCAAAATCTTGGCCCCCAAAATGCACCAGCATGATGCCGAGTGGAGCTGCTGTTGCCCTAACACTGGAGAATTGCAAACACCTCCTGACATGCACATCAAGCTCTCGGCAGAGGAAGCTGCTGCCTCCCTGGAGCAGGCGTTAAACAGAGAGCTCCAGCTGCGTCCAGCCTTCTCTTCACCTGTGCGGCTCTTGATCTCAAGGAGGATGAACAGAAACGTTTACTTTCAGACACAATGAACATTGAACTTGTTGCACATTTTTATTTTATATTCTCATAGGAAATTTAAAGAACATTAGAGTTGCATGTTCTGACACAGATGCTGGTAGAAAAATCAATTTTCTCACTAAGGTCCAGATAGAGGATATAGAATTTGGGATTTACAAAGTTAAGTAGAATTGCTAAGTTAATAACTAAGTTAGTGATTCTAGTCCACACAAGATATTTTTTTTGTTTGCAAGACAGTTTTTTTTCTTATAACTTGACCATTTACAGTATATCAAGGGATTTTTATTATCAGTATGTATTTATACAAGCATAAACAATGTACAATAAATAGTGTACAATTATACAAGTATTCATTCTATTTATATGAAAAATAGAAAAAATATAATAAACATATATCTACTACCACCAAACTTTATAAAATCTGGATATAAAATCGTGTTTGTTGTATATTTTACAAATATTAGAATCTTATAGGTAGAGTTCAGGTTCATTGCATTTCTATCAGAGATCTAGTTCTATTCTTTCTCTCCCCATATATAACCACTATCATGAATTTCATGCATATGTTTATAATTTTTTACATCTATAGGCATATACACATACATGCATATATATGTATGTGTATATATACATGTATATATATAAATGTATTGCATTGTTTGCTTGCTTTTAACTTTTATATAAATGGTATCATAATGTATGCACATTATACAACTTGCTCTTTTCTCTTAGAATTGTGTTTTTGAAATTTAATTTGTAAATTTCTATTTTAACTGCTCAGTTAAGTTCCATTCTAAGGAGATTTTGTCAATATTTACAAATAATCTTTGTGTCCTTGAAAACATTGTATATTTCCCTTGGTTGAGTACTTTCTGATGTACATGTTCATCAGACAAAACTTGTTGATTTTACTCTTCTAATATTCTACACTCTCCTTAATGTCTGATCTGATTTTTCTACAAGTTTCTGATATTGACCCATTAAAAATCTCCTACTATGATTGTATATTTGTCAATTTTTCCTTGAATTTCTGTGAGGTTTTGCTATACACGTTTCAAGGATGTGAATATTACGTACCTATTGATGTGACTGGTATGGATACTGGGTGCAATTTTCCATTTATGGTTATGCAATGTTTTATTGTGTTTTGATTTAAAATCTATTTTGTCTGTTATTACCGTGTTTCCCTGAAAATAAGACCTACCCATAAAATCAGCCCTAGTAGGATTTCTAAGCATTTGCGCAATATAAGCCCTACCCGGAAAATAAGATGGGTGATGGGTGTGGCTGTGCAGCGTATCTGCACAACCCATGCATTCCATCGTGCAGCAGTAAAGATGACAAGCAGCCCTTCTCATCTGCCCCATGAGAGCTCTATTGCTCAACATGAGAGATTGGGGCCAATGGTTCTAAAGGAAATAGAGTTGCAAGAAATTCAGGATGGAATTCGGGGTTTGGAGAGTTATGATGATGTTCCAGAAGAAGACGACTTATCTATATTTGAATCAATGTAGATTGTTGTACCGTACTTAAAAAAAAAAATAACACATCCCCTGGAAATAAGCCCTAGGGTGTCTTCTTGAGGAAAAATAAATATAAGACCCTATCTTATTTTCGGGGAAACACGGTAGTATCACCATACTAGGTTTTTTTGTTTGATGTTGATACAGCATATTTTCACTTCAACCCTTTATTATTATTATTTTTGTGTGTGTGTGTGTGTGTGTGTACAAGGGCTCCTATAACCAGCTTAGAGCTACATTTTGTAAATCCAGTAAAAAATTTTTTCCCTGTCTTTTAATAAATGAACTTGAATGCATTTCCATTTATGGAGATCCCAATATACTTGAATTTAACTGTCAAGTTATGATACGTTTTCTTTTAACTTTCTTTTTCCTTTTACCTTGTTCCCTTTGTGTTATTTGATCATTCATTAATTTTCTCTTTCCCTATCTTTTTTTAGATAATGTTCTCTTTATTTCTTTTCTTCCCTGTGCATTCCATGGTTTATTAAGTAAGTTTTAAACTGGAAGTCATCTTCTTCTAGAATAATCTGATTGTTGCATATCTAGGTTGTCCTGATTTTTTTTTTCAATTTGACGGATAACATTATATGATTTTGTCATGTACAACTTGGTATTTTGAAGTACATAGACATTGTGGGATGGCTAAATCTAGCTAATTAACAAATATATTACCTAACATAGTCATTATTTTTGTGGTAAAAGCAGAATATAGGATATCTTCACATTTTTAAAGAATGCATTATAACATCATTAATTATAGTCATCTTGCTATAAAATAGATCTCTTGAAATTTACTCAAGAGATACTGCAATTACGTATCCTTTAATCAACATCTCCTCTGGCTCATGCCTATAATCCTAGTACTCTGGGAGGCCAAGGTGGAAACATAACTTGAGGTCAGGAAGAGGTCAGCATGAGGAAGAGCGAGATCTGCTCTTTACTAAAAATAGAAAAAATTAGCCAGTCAACTAAAAATAGAAACAAAAAATTAGCTGGGAGTTGTGGCTCATGCCTATAGTCCCAGCTACTCAGGAGGCTGAGGCAGGAGGATTGCTTGAGCCCGGGAGTTTGAGGTTGCTGTGAGCTAGGCTGATGCCACGGCACTCACTCTAGCCCAGGAAACCTAGTGAGACTCTGTCTCAAAACAAAACAAAACTCCTCATTAGCCCTCCCCCTGCAACCATCCCAGCCTCTGGTAACCACCATTCTACTCTTTACTTACATGTGATCAATTTTTTAAGATTCAACATACAAGTGAGGTCATGTGGTGTTTGTCTTTCTGTGCCTGGCTTATTCACTTAACATAATGTCCTCCATGTTCATCCATGTTGCCACAAGTGCTAGGATTTCCTTCTTTATAGCCCAATAGTAGTCCATTGTGTATGTACCACATTTTATTTATCCATTCATCCACTGATGGACACTTACCTTGATTGTATGTTTAGGTATTGTGAAATAGTGCTGTAATAAACATGGGAGTGCAGACATTTCATTCCTTTGTGTGTGTATATACATACACACACACACATATACACACATACACATAGACACACCCACTAGAGGGATTGCTGGATCATATGGTAGTTCTATTTTTAATTTTTTGAGGAACCTCCATACTGTTTTTCATAAAGGCCATACTAATTACATTCTCACCAGCAGCATATGATGACTTCCCCCTCCCCATATCCTTGCCAGCACTTGTCTTTTATCATTTTGATATTAGCTATTCTAACTGGAGTGAGGGGATATTGATATCTCTTTGTGATTTTTACTTTCATTTCCCTGATGATTGGTGATGTTGAGTATTTTTTTCATATACCTTTTGGCCATTAATATGTCTTCTTTTGAGAAATGTCTATTCAGGTCTTTTGCCTATTTTTAAATTTGGCTTACTTGTTTTTTGCTTATTTGTTTTTTTCGCTGTTGAGCTGTTAAGTTCCTTATGTATTTTGGATATTAACCACTTATTAAGTGTATGGTTTGCAGATAGTCTCTTCTATTGGATAACATTTTCTATACTTTTTGTTTTTAAATCTTCATATGGTTGAAGTGTCCTTTTTTCTCTTATTCTCTTTTATTCTAGGTTAACAGTTTATTTTTCCTCAGTAATTTGAAAGTTTTTAAGCTACTGAAATTCTCCTTAAATTCTCCTCAATTGTTGAGAAAGAAGTGAGCTGTCTGCTCAATTAATGGTCCTTTTGTTGCGGCAATGTGTATAGCTAGCGTTACAGCTCTTGTTACAGCTCTTGACCAGGGAAAGAACCGAGCAACACGTGAAGAACTGGAGAACAGCCTTTATTCTTCCACAGCAGGATCAGCACACCGAGTGTTACAGCTCTCTTCCCATCTTCTGGTCTTCTTCCCTTCTGCCTTATTCTCCTCCTGCTTTTATACCCTTGGTAGGGCTCAAAAAGCATCCAATCAACTACAAGCTTTAACATCCAATCAACTACAAGCTTTAACATCCAATCAACAACAAGCTTTAACATCCAATCAAAAACAGTGGGATTCAAAAATTACCTAATCAGGATGACGCAAGGAGCGTGGGCGGAAACAGGCGGCAGCGCCAGGCCTGGGGGCATTCCAGCAGGCAGCCGGGCGGCTCTCTGCGGTGGGCCCCGCCCCAGCAGCTGCCCTCCAACTGGCCATGCGCAGCGCTGGCCCGCGGAGATGCGCAGTGAAGGGGAGGCGCCCGGCATTTTCGTATCACTTTGTACATATTTGCTCATTAATTTTGATGTTCTGAAGTTCACCTCAGCATGTCTAGGAATGGATTTAGGGTTACATATCTCGTTTCTAGCCGTCTAACTCTCCCTTCAGAGATACCTGAGCTGTTTACTTGTCAGTTTACCGTTTAAACCCCATTTCCGGTCAGAAGTAGCCACTCCCTCCTCAGCAGGTCCCACCTGGGCTGTCTCTCTCAACGCCTGCAGAGGCCTCTTCGCCCCAGAGGTCTCTCCCTCCCGCGCCTGAGGCGCAGGCCTCCCAGGCCCTCCTAAGGCATCACCAGTAGCTTAAGAACGTTTCATTCTCATCAATTGTCCACAAAGACTCCTTAGTTTTTCACTCCATGAGACTATTTAAACTTTCCCTTCAGCCCTGTACTCGCTCTCGGGCAGCAGGGAGCGTAGCCGGCCTCCCGGACACCGCACTCCGCCTGCCTCTCCGCGGGCCGGCTCTGCGTCCTGCAGCCTCGCGGCGTGCAGGGAGAGTCTCTAAGCAAGGGCCAGTCCCCTGATGGCTCAGTCAGCCCTGATGTGTCGTCCGCATCAGAATTCACGGACTTCTCATGATATTTGCGTGGTTTCTGAGAGCATCTGGTGTATTGCGACAGGCTTGTTGTGTCATGAAGTATCAAATTAAATATTCGTGTGCACGGTCCTCCTTCCAACTTCCTGGAAGCGAAGGTCTCTCTGTACTCTGCATGTTACAGCGAGTCGCAGGAGGCCACAGACAAGAGCAGCCAAACAAGTAGGTGGGGAGACAATATTTAACACTTTGAATCACTAGTTAATCTGTTTGCTTCAGAACCGAATTTTCATATTCTGGAGAGGCAGCTTCTCCTGTCTCTCTCCCTGTGCTCCTGCCTCATCCACAACATGGCATTTCATGCCCACCCACAAGCAGAGGGGAGTCAGCCTCTGCCTTTCACTCCATCACTCTTTGTTTCTCCTGATGGGAGATTGACACGAGGTGATCTTGTCAGTATCTCTGGCCTCGCCAGCCCCTTCCTCAGTGGCAGCCTGTCCTCACAGGATGTGAGGCTTTTGGTTTGCTGGATGTGGCCAGCTCACTTCAGTTCAATTCAGGTGGGAAATAGAAACAATCTCATTTTTAATGGATCCAGGATGAGTTCTCCAACTCAACTTTATCGCAATAAAGGAGATATTTTAACCTTTGACATGTGCACATATTTGTCAAGTTGTTGGAATCCAGGTGGAGGGAAAAGTGAATAAGGAAGTGATGCGTGTCATAGAATTTTTCAGAACATCTTGATTACCATAGGACAATTAGACATTGTCTCAAAAATACTTGCAATGATATGTCTTTAAAATTTGGAATGCTATGCAGGTCTTCCTCAGCATAAGATGTCACCTGAAGAGCTGTATTTGAACTTGTGATTAGGAAGAGCAATTTTCTATTCTAATATTTAACAGACCCAGAATTTCCACTTCTGTGTCCCAACTAATCACAAAGTGCCATGCTAACTGTGCAGACCCAGATCCTAATGTGCACACAACTTAGTGCCATATGATGTTAGGGTCAGTATTAGCTGGTAAAGCAGAAATAACACTGTTGCTCAAAGAAATGCCCTTTCAAAAGGATTTCTCATGTCAAAATCTCTAAATCTCTGACACATAAGCTGGGTTTTTACAAAGTCCCAATGGTTCCTACTGCATGTAGGTAAATGTTATATTAAATCATATCTGTTTCTTCACTAGACCCACTCCACTCTTCCAAGTGAAGCTTTGCCCCTCCCACGTTGAAGAATGTCTTTCTGACTGGTGTTCTGAGTCCTCACATTACGTCTCTTGAAATAGGGCTTATTTTAGGAGACTTGAGGTAGACCAGTTCCGTACAAGTCTTTCTTAGGAAGTGTGTCTTTGGAATTGAATCCAAGATCTGCTACTTACCTGTGTGACCTTGGGAAAGTTACTTTTCTGTGTCTTAGCAACTTTGTCTGTAGGATGGGAACAATCAAAGAAACTTTTCATATATTTTTGTGAGAATTAAAAGTAAAACATTTAATACTTTGTCTACCTAGCAAACTGTACACGTTAAAAAAGCATTGTATTCCCTGCTGCTGTTTTTGTTATGAAATCTTTGTTCAGAAGCCCATCTCCTTTGACAACTTTTTAGATACACACTCCCTAAATCAGAGGTCCTCAAACTTTTTAAACTCCCTAAATCAGGGGTCCTCAAACTTTTTAAACTGGACTATAGTTTAAGAAAAACTATGAACAAATTCCTATTCACACTACACATATCTTATTTTTAAGTAAAAAAACAAACGGGCAAAAACACCCACATGTGGCCCACGGGCTGTAGTTTGAGGACACCTGCCCTAAATATTTAATGACCTTCCTCATTTTACTGGTTTATTAACATAAATTATTCCCTAAGTCTTAATTACAGTAGCATAACAATGACAAATAATAGATCAATGTAGAGTTATTTTAATCATTATGAAATTGTGGAAACTCTCATTGTTCTACGTTTTAATTTTATTTTAGAATCACAGCTGTTGTTTATAATTCATGCTTGTTACAACCATTTATCTTTGTCACTAACTTCACTGTAGGACAGAGGAATCATAACTTTCAAGAAAAACATAAAAGCAGGAAGAGGTAAGGAGCAGCTCTGTCTTGATAGAGCCAAATGGGAAACAGTGGCATCATGCCCAGGGAACAGCTGGCCCAGTGGTGCAGCAGGTGGAAAAGTGTCCTGCAGAGCACATGGCAGGGTGGACTTGGGTGAGGGGGACAGTGCTAGGCTGCTCTTGGCAACACCTACTCCTCTTCCCAGGTGATCTTCCACACGAATGGAATGAGGTCGCTTGGAGCAGGCATGCCTGGCCAAAGATTTGGGCTCTACGTCCAGTTCTGCGCTCACACCTGTAGAGGCTGAGGAGCAAATCCTGCATTAAAGTAGGAGGAAGGAGAATGGAATTAAACAGGCAGATGTGAGGAGTGTTACCCAAATGGCTTCTACAGGATTATTCCGTACTCTCCACATTTGTGATGCAGAGACTGTTAAAAATACAACATTCAGAGACAGACAAGTGTCCAAAAGGGAAAAATAACTGGGAGGTAAAGTGAGTCACAGCTTCTCTACACCATTAAATTTGAGAAAATTTCAGCCATTGGGTCTTTGGCTCTTCTGCTCCTTTGCTTCCCCGTTCTTGCTGGGCACCCCGCCGCGCGCTCAGGCGTGCTTATGCTGCGGCACGTTTCTCTGAGCCTCTGCTCATTTTCCTTCATTCTGTTTTCTCTCTGTTCTTTGGATTTTATAATTGATCTACCCTCAAGTTCATTGATTCTTGTTTCTGCCAGCTTATATCTACTATTGAGCCCCCGTAGTGATTTTTAAAATTTCAGTTACAATTTTCTATTTCAAAATTTCTATTTTGTTCTTTATTATAATTTCTGTTATTTTGTTGGCATTCTCTATTTGATCAGGAGCATCATCATACTTTCACTTAAGTATGGTTTCCTTTAATTTTTAAAATACTTGTATAATGACTGCTTTGGTAAGTCTGACATGTGGCCCTTTTATGGGCACTGTCATGTCTGCTTTTTTTTCTGCATGTGTAACATTTTCCTGTTTTTATTCTAATGATTTATTTTTTGTTGAAAGCTGAGCATTTTAGGTAGTGCAGTGTAGTAACTTTGGATACTTATTACACTGTCTTCTGGGGTTTGCTAGTGACGGTTTTTTACTTGTGTATTTGTTTAGTAACTTCGGGGGATTATTGCAGTGATGTCTGTTTATCTCGTCGTGTGAAGGATGTGATGTCTCCTCTCAGGGGGAGGGGAAACACAACCATGAAAATGCCAACAGCCACCCTAAGATGACTGTGACTCAATGACTGTGACTCAGAACCTCTGCCCTGTGACTGCAGTGAGCACAGGATGATCTGTCCCCCTGGCCTGACCTGTCATGCTCTGAGTAGAACTGCCACGCTATTTCCAGAGACTCGAAATAATTTTGAAAAATTATTTTGCACATTGACAGATACTTGATTTGGTTGGGAGAGAGTCCACAGAGTCCCTCGCACTGCCATTCTCTAGGCCGTCCTCTGTAAACATGCATTGCAAACTGCAAAGGAAATGGTAAAGATGACAGTGTTTTGACAGTGTTTTTGACAGTGTTTTGAGGTGGGCTTTTTTAAAAGATATTTTCCCTTATCTCTGTGTAAAACACTCTGGCTCTATTGGCCTATCATCTTTGAGCCCAGCTCCACTGATTACCAAGTGGTTGTTCTATTTTACTTGACAATTTCCTGGGACAAATCAGGTTATTAAGTATGGAATGTCTGATTTCCTTAAGTACTAAGTTTGACAGTTGATTCCTCTGACATTTCACTTTGACACTTATTTTTTTTTAATTGTGAGGCTACATCTTCATTCTTTCAAACACATGTTTTGCCTTGTCTTTCAATTTTTTTAGAGCAATTTTTGTGACACCATGAATAAGTAAAAAATTTGCATTATTTTTAAATATGAGTTCCATCACGGAATCGATGTAGCTCAGACAGCTTGAAATATCACCAAAGTGTTCAGGAAGGATGTGTCTAATGAACACACAGTTTGCTGATGGTTTGAGAAGTTCTATTCTGGTTTGAGAAGTCTCTATTCTATTCAAGATTTTTAATCTTGAAAATGAGCCATGGGGGCAACCTGAGACCAAGGTGGATAATGATGAGATGGAAGCTGTAGTGGAACCAAATCCATCTCAACCTACACATGAATTAGCAGCAAGGTTTGACATTACTATTCCAACAATATTGGACCATTTGAAACAAATGGGCAAGGTAAAGAAGCTAGACAGATGGCTGCCACATGAATTAAACAAGGGTCAGAAGAGAAACCATCTGGAAGTTTGCCTTTCTTTGCTGTCATGCCATAAAGGTGAATCATTTCTACACCATTTTGTTCATGTGATGAAAAATGAATTCTTTTTGACAATCGCAAGCATTCAGCACAATGGTTGGATAAAGATGAATTGCCGAAACACAGTCCAAAACTGAATGTTCATCAAAAAAAGCTAATAGTGTCTGCTTGGTGGCTGAAACCTGGTCAATCAATGACACCAGATGTCTACTGCAACCAACTGGATGAAATGATGATGATGCTTGCCATTAAGTAGCCAAGATTAGTCAATGGAGACAGGCCAATCCTCTTGAAAGACCACTTATCGCAAAAGACAGCACTGTTCAAACAAACTTCCAAAGCTGGCCTTGGAAACTCTCCATCATCCACTGTATTCACCAGACCTTGCACAAACTGACTACCACTTCTTCCAGTGCTCCAAGACCATTTCTTGCAAGGAAAAATACTCAAGTCTCAACAAGCTGTGGCAAATGCCTTTTACAATTTCATCAATACTTACTCTCCAGGTGTCTTCATTACTGGCATAAATAAGCTACTATTAAGATGGCAAAATTATGCTGATAGTTGTGGCACACACTTTGATTAATTGTATTGCTGCCTGCTTGAGATATAATAAACTAAACTTTTGATTTGAAATTGGACATTTTATATTTAATGACCTAATAATTTGCTCTGCAGTCTGAGTCAATTAAACCCTGGCTTTTCTTAGGAATAGTGTGTGAGGTCAGTCTTTGAGGTTTGTTCATAGTCCGAGGGGCTCTTCTCCGCCGTTTCATTCCTGGTTCTCTCCGTCCGATAGACTACAGTTAAGCTTATTGCTACCGAGAGACCAGCCTCATCCTAATTGCTTGACAACAAAATCTCCCTGATTGTTAGAGAACTTTTAGGCTTGAACTTCCTCATATCCTGCTACAAATAATGTTAGTCCCTCTGAGGAGAGCTTCAGGGCTCTGTGTTCTTATGGCCCACCTCTCTAAGTGGGCAAAATCTCTGAATTCCTGGTCGGAGAGTGACCCACTTCTCTCAGGGTGGCACCTGCTTTATGCACAGAGTGCTGGACTGTGGTGAAGCCTCCAGTCCTCTTGGTTTCTCTCTCCCAGCGAGGAACCTCTGCCCTGTGACTGCAGTGGGCACAGGACGATCTGTCCCCCTGGCCTGACCTGTCATGCTCTGAGTAGAACCGCCATGCTATTTCCAGAGACTCGAAATAATTTTGAAAAATTATTTTGCACAATGACAGATACTTGACTTGGTTGGGAGAGAGTCCACAGAGTCTCTCACACTGCCATTCTCTAGGCCGCCCTCTGTAAACATGCATTGAAAACTGCAAAGGAAAGGGTAAAAGAGAGAGAGAAGAAATGTTAATAGTTCGACATGTATTTGCTTATAGATACAATGCTTTAGTCAGTTGTCTTTAATCCCCTTGATCTTCAACATTCTTCAACAAAAGACTTTTGTATACCTGAATACTAAATATAATTAGGAAAATCTTGTAATTGGTGCTTTGCTTAATAAGCACTTACTACATGAGAAGCTATTCTCTTAGTGCAAATCCACGCATGGGAGTAGGTGAAGAGTGACAGGCGTGTTCTGTAAACAGCTGGAGTGAGTGACTTAGCCAGAATCTGCGTGCTTTGTGAAAACCTGAAGTTGTCATTTTCTTTTAAGCACCATCAAGCTAAGAATTTGGGAAAGGACAGAGTTACTAAGAACCTTGTAAAAGTGGAGCCGTGCCACAAATTCACATTCTAAGGGTGTCAGCCTCTGGCTCACATTTCCATTTCATACCTACCGGCCTATTTCCTTTGAACATTCCCATTTTTTAGAAAAATCCACTGTGGTCTTTGATCTGGAATGTTTCTTTAGAAATATGTTAATATAGATTAAAGTATGGAGAATATTATAAGAATCAGCTGCATACCTACTGCCCAGAATAATTTGTTTTAGACGGGTGTTGGGCAGGTGGGAGGGGGGAGGAGGGGATGGGTATATACTAACACAATGAGTGAGATGTGCAACATTTGGGGGATGGTCATGCTTGAGGCTCTGATTCGAGGGGGGAGGGGGCATGGGCAATATACATAACCTTAACACTTGTACCCCCATAGTACGCTAAAATAAAAATAAATAAAAAAAGAAATGTTATCTTAAATATACTTTTTTATTTTATTTAATTTTTAAAATATTTAATTTTTAATTATTGTGGGTACATAATCATTGTATATATTTATAGAGGGTACCTGTGATGTCTTGATACAGGTATATTAATATAATGCATATTAATCAAATCAGAGTAATTGGGGTTTTGTGTCCAGTCCAATTTTCCTCTTCAGAAAACAATCAGTATGATGTTTGATATATATTCTATGTACATCTGCATATATACATACATACACATGAGCAAACATGCACACACAAACACACATGCGCAG
Source organism: Mirza zaza (assembly GCA_008750895.1). NCBI lineage: Eukaryota > Metazoa > Chordata > Mammalia > Primates > Cheirogaleidae > Mirza > Mirza zaza. Next base: position 43,335 of record VSMD01109802.1, read on the forward strand.
ACACATAGACGTTTGCTTTAATGTTACCTGTTCATAAATGTGTTTACCAAGTTTCTGTCCACAAGTTCCTGTCTTTCTCTCTTCCTAAAGGAATGAAAAGTCAAAGATAACACTTGGAATTTGGCACGTGTAATAGGAATATGGTAATTGTATTACTTCAGGTAGAGAGTGTAATAGGCATATTTGGAAGGAAGATATTGAGCTTGGTTTTTGAGTTTGAAGTGCTTCTAAGGCATTGAGCAGGTAATAAACTATGAAAATATGCGCATATCTAAATCTCGGAAAAGAGGTCTATCTGAAGAATCTTAATTTTGAAAACAAAAGAATATGCAATTATGAAAATAATTCATGTGAATAAAAACACTTAGAGACAAAAATTTTCCCAAACCTTAAAAATGTTTGTACCAAACAAGCTATAGCCAATGAAGTGTTAACAGTCAATCATTATAAATATTTTGTTAGGAAATCAAAAGGAACAAGTCAGGGATGGTCTCTATCCCAGCTAATGGTCCACATATAACGTACTAAAGAAGGTAGCCATGGTGGTAAGATGAGAAATACAAATAGAAGGGTACCTATTGGATAGGAAGAGACAACATCGTCATTATTTTATTTTATTATTAATTAATTTATTTATTTATTTTTGGAGATGGTATCTTGCTCTGTCACCCAGGCTGGAGGGCTATGGCATGATCATAGCTCACTGTAACCTCAAATTCCTGTACTCAAGTGATCCTCTTGCCTTAGCCTCTCCAGTAGGTGGGACTCTAGGCACATGCCACCATGCCTGGCTAATTTTTAAAAAATTTTCTGTAGAGACAGGGTCTTGCTATGTTCCTCAGGCTGATCTCAAACTCCTGGCCTCAAGCTATCCTCCCAGCTCAGCCTCTGAAAGTGCTGGGATTGCAGGAGTGATCCGCCACACCTGGCCAATGCTGTGATTATCTATACACAATATAATATTCTGTGAGAAAAAACCTCAAAGAAGCAAATGGAAACAAAAACTAGTTCAATAGAATAATTAGATATATGAGCAGTATGCAGTATCCCATAGTTTTCCTATAACTCAAGACTAACAAATTTGAAAATTGACTATGGAACAAATGGATCATATTTAAAATTATGACACACCTAAAGTAACTAGGAATACACCTAATCATAATTTTTAAAAATTGTGTGGAGCAAATTATGAAATTATACTAAAGGACAGATAATATGATTTGAATTAATCTAGAAAAATACCATACACTTGGTTGGGAAGGTGAGAGTTTTCCTCAAATTGATTTATTAAGTTAATGTAATTTCAATAAAAGTCCTAGAAGATTTTTTTTTATGGGTGTTGAAAACTTTTCAGAAAATTAATGAAATAAGAAAATGGGCACACATTTTTATCTAAAATAATTTTATAAAAGTAATCAAGAAGGCAAGTATATTTGCTTTTTGAGGTAGCAAAACGTACTAAAACAATTGTAAACAAAGCAGTGTGAGTATTAGTGACAAGATTAGAAACAGAGGATAGAAGACTAGTTGACAGGGTTGACGGAGGGGTCAGGGAGAGGCAAGAAGCAGCTGGCCACAGTTGTGAAAGAACAGCATGAAGGGTGAGGGTAGTGACGGGACTGCTCAGTGTGGCTGCGTTGGTGGAGGAAGAGGACTGATCTGATCGGTTAGTTGAGAAGGAGCATCGTTTCTTCAGGACCTTCTTCCTGCCTGAGAGCCAAACCATTCTCTGCTCCTTCCTCAGTGGCTCTCTCTGTGCCTGTGATGGAAGGCGGAGGTTGAAGCCCAGCTGTAAAGTTACGCTCTCCTTACCCAGCATATTTATCAGTAATGGGGCCAATGTCCAGATCTGAAGGTCTCTCTTGTATTCCACATTTCAGATGGCTTCCAACTCAGAAGGGGAAAATATTATTATTATTTGCTTTCTCAATTCAATATATTACTTTTCTGTTCAAGATCATTGATAAATTGAGAAGAACTTGCAACTGAGCAGGGAATGATCTGCACTGAGGTAGTACAGAGTCTTAAAGAAAACCGTTCCTGCTTAAACAGCGGTGTGTGGAGATGCCTTTTTCAGTTAGCAATGGCCTCAGGAGACACAAACGCCACGTGGTTAGAGAGCTTACTGAAAGAACATTTCTTTGTTTTTGAACCAATGAATTTTTTTCATTTACTTGTGTAATGCAGATAGGGTACACATCTATTTTTCTTTTTAAAAAATATAACGAAAAAAACAATATAAAAATAAATACAAATTTGAAAGATTGTCCTCAAATTTTGTCATTTTAATACAATATTCTTTCTCCAATATCTTCATTCTTTCATCTATGTAGATGTTTTTCTAGATACTTTTAAGGCAAATAATTGGGACTGGGAAAACAATACAGTCTGTGGATAATAACCCATAGAAAATCTTAATAAACTAGATAGCATCGTGAAATATAATTTCTAGCAATTATATAATGATAATGCAAACTATAAAAATAAATTTTTCTAAAAATTATACTGATGAATTTTGAGTTAAAAAGCACAAACAGGATAGCAATAAAATGGATATTGTGACATCTTATTGAAAATATAAACACTATTCCATTACTTTGAATTATAATTGCATCTAGGTGGTATGCTAGGAAAAGTTCAGTTTCTGTAAAAATGCCCGGGCAAATCTGTGTTTAGCCTTCTTTCATCACATTATGTGGTCACTGTGGCATGAGGGCACTAGACACCCTTGCCCCCTAGGCGAAAAAAGAGGCTTGGCCATCCGTCTGTTATAACACCTCATTGTTTTGCAGACATGAGATCTTGGTAAATTTCCCCTAGGAGAGCTCAGCATACTACACTTGGGCCACTCTATTCCCACAGGGTCCATGCCAATTATTTTCTTAAAAGGGCAGCTGTCTAGTATTTTATGCATAATAAAGAATTATACATGTTTACAACTTTATTAAAGTAAAGAGAGTTTGATTTTTGGTGATACAAATGAGACAGCAATGATCTATGAGCTGTGTTTCTCTCTGGGTTAGGATCAGCCAATGAAAGGAACTCATAAGATTTGGAAAATGGAGGTGAAGATGAGGCCAGTATTCTTGGAGGATGGTCTCAGCCAGGTGGATGGAAGATCCGAGGTATGTAGCCATCTCCACGTGGGCTTCTTGAGAAACACTGATTTGTTGCTGTGGGGTGAAAGTATTGGCTGTGGCATTCCTGAGCGGTGTTGCCCAAGGGGGCCCTAGGGATCCACTTCAGCAAGATTATCTCTTTAAGAATTGATTAAATAGGATACAGAGTATCTTAATACAATGTACAAAGTGTGAAAAATATAATACAACAGTCACTCATGATATTGAGAACCAGGAAAATCATAACATGATCAAGAAAAGATAAAAGAAACAACACCAAGATTAATCAGATGTTGGCATTATCTGAAAATGATTTTAAAGCAACCATCATAAAAATTATTTGATAAGCAATTATTAATCCTCTTGAAACAATTTGAAAAGTATAAAATCTCAGCAAATACATAAAAACTAAAAAGAAGAACCAAATGGAAATTATAGAACTGAAAAATGAAATCATCCAAATACAAAAAAATAAAAAACCCACCTCAATGAATGGTCTGCATAAAAGGGTAGAGAGATGGCAGAGTATAGAATCAGTGAACATGAGGACAGATAAATAGAGTTTTACCAATTTAAACAACACAGAGAAAATAGACTGAAAAATTGAACGAAGTATCAAGTACTTGAGGTACAATTCAAAAAAGCTCACCAGAGACCCAGAAGGGGATAATAGGGGAAGGATGTCCCAGGGCAAAGCAGTCAGGCAGGAGGAGTTCCCTTTTATAATGTTTGTGAGGAAGGGGTCAGCATTTTGTTTTCTGAAAATATTTTTTTTATTTTACCAACAATTTTTTTTAATTTTTTAAATTTATTATTTTTCAGCATATTATGGTGGTGCAAATGTTAAGGTTACATATATTGCCCTTGAGCATTTTTGTTTTATTCAGATTCCCAACAGATTGAATAAGGCCCAACTACTTTTGGGAGGGGAATCTGCTTTATCCCATCTACTGATTCAAATGTTAATCTAATTCAAAAGTAACCTTACAGAGAATAAGCTCAAATTTCTGGTCACCTTCTGGTCCAATCAAGTACACAAATAATAATCATTATACCATGGATACTTAAAAAAAATAAGTAAACATGGTTATGTTAATATCAAACAAAATAGATTTAAGCAAATTTAAGCAAAGCAAAAAGTACTAGAGACAAAGAGATACATTACATAAAAATAAATAAATAAATTCATAGGGATCCTAAATGTGTAAGCACCAAACAACAGATTCTCAAAATATAAAAAGCAAACATTGATAGACTGAAAGAAATAAACATATCTACAATTATAGTGGAGACTTCTACAATCCACTCATAGCAAATAAAGGAAATATTGAACAGTAACGGTATAGAACTGGACAACACATTTAGCCACAAACATCTAATTGACGTATATAGAACACTCCACCTAATAGCAGCAGTATATACAATTGACCCTCAAACACAAGTTTGAACCATGTAGGTCCACTTATATGTGGATTTTTTTTCAACAAACATTACACTGACACTGAGTGTGCCTGCCTCTCCTGCCTCCGTTTCCACCTCCCCTTCCACTTCCTCTACCTCTGCTATCCCTGAGACGGCAAGATCAATCCCTCCTCTTCCTCCTCTTCCTCAGTGTGAAGACAATGAGGATTAAGACCTTTATGATGACCCACTTCCACTCAATGAATAATAAATATATTTTCTCTTGTGATTTTCTTAATGTAATAGCATTTTTCTAGCTTACTTTATTATAAGAATACAAAAATAATACATATAACATTCACAATATATGTCAATCTACTGTTTATGTTACTGATAAGGCTTCCAATCAACATTAGGCTATTAGTGAAGTTTTTGGGGAGTCAAAATTACATGTAAATTTTCAACTGAATGCCGAGGTGGTCAGTGCCCCCAATTCATACATCATTTAAGAGTCAAGTGTATATTTCAAGGGCCCATGGAACACTTACCAAGATAACTAATAGCTTCAGAAATAAAAGTAACCACACAAATTTAATAGGATTGAAATTATACATTACACAAAGTTCTGTGATTATAGTTGATCCAAATTAGAAATCAATAACAGAAAAAAAAAAAACTCAAATACTTGGAAACTGAACAACACATTTATAAATAATACATGAATCAAAGAGGAAGTCCTGGAGGAAATAAAATTGAAAACATAAAACTGAATGAAAATGAAAATACATTTCAAGATATGTAAGTACAGGTAAAGCAAAGCTAAGAGAAAAATTCATAGTACCACTTGTTTTCATCAGAAAAGAGGAATCATCTAAGTTTCTAGCTTCAGAAATTAGAAATACATAAGAATGGCCTTTATCAAAAAGTCCCAAAACAATAAATGTTGGTGTGGATGGGGAGAGATAGGAACACTCCTACACTGCTGGTGGGACTGCAAACTAGTTCAACCTCTGTGGAAAGCAATATGGAGATACCTTAAAGCGATACAAGTAGATCTACCATTTGATCCAGCAATTCCACTGCTGGGCATCTACCCAAAAGATCAAAAGTCACTTTGTGAAAAAGACACCTGCACTCAAATGTTTATAGCAGCACAATTCACAATTGCAAAGCTGTGGAAACAACCCAAATGCCCATCATTTCACTAGTGGATTAATAAAATGTGGTCTATGTATACCATGGAGTACTATTCAGCTTTAAGAAACAATGGTGATATAGCACCTCTTGTATTTTCCTGGATCGAGCGGAAACCCATTCTACTAAGTGAAGTATCCCAAGAATGGAAAAACAAGCACCACCTGTACTCACCAGCAAAATGATATTAACAGAGCAACACCTAAGTGGACACATAGGAGTAACATTTATCGTTGGACGGGGGGAGGGGAGAGGAGGGAGGAGGGGATGGGTATATACAAACACAGTGAGTGAGATGTGCAACGTTTGGGGGCTGGTCACGCTTGAAAATCTGACTCAAGGAGGGAGGGAGAGCATGGGCAATATATGTAACTTTAACATTTGTATCCCCATAATATGCTGAAATAAAAAAAAAAGAAATTAGAAATATAAGAGCAAAATAAACCCAAGGCAAGTAGATGGAGGGAAATAATAAAGAGCAGAAATCAATGAATTTGAAAATAGAAAACAATAAAGTAAATCAACAAAATAAAAAGCTGGTTCTTTGAAACTATCCACAAAATTGGCAAACCTCTAGCAAAACTGACAAAGAAAAAAGAGAGAAGACACAATTACTAATACAAGGAATAAAAAAGGAGATACCAGTATAGACAGATATCAAATGGATAAAGGAATACTACCAATTACTCGGCACATATAAATTTTACAACTTTTATAAAATAGAACAACTCCTTGAAAAGTACAAACTATTACAACTCATCAAATATGAAAAAGATTATTTTGCTAGTCCCCAAACTATAAAGAAAACTAAATTTGTAACTAATGTACTTCTTCAAAAGAAACTTTCAGATCCCAGTGGTTTCACTGAAGAATTCTAACAAACATTAAGGAAGAATTAATATGAATTTCACACAATCTCTTGTAGAAAGCATAAGAGAAGAGAACACTTCCCAACTCATTTTATAATATCAGTATTACCTCACATAAAAGAACAAACACAGTATTAAACAAGACCAATATTTTCTATGAATTTCAATGCAAAAATTCTTAGCAGAATTGCTCAATCTAGCAATGTGTGTGAATATATACGTATATATAAATTATACACTGTAACCAAGTGGTATTTGTTCAAGCTATGCAAGGCTGGTTCAACCTTTACAAACTGATCAATAGAATCTACAAGACCAACAGACTGAAAAAGAATAATTATACAAGCATGTCAGTGAACACAGAAAAACATTTGATGAACTCTATGATCAAAATTCCCAGCAATTTAGTAACAAATTTGTAGAATTTATAAAACACTCCACAGTAACACCATTCTTAAGGTAAAAGACTGAAGCTTTTTCTCTAAGATCAGAAATAAGAAAATAATTTTCATTCTCACCACCCTTATTAAACATAGTACTGAAAATGCTATAACACATAGTAAAACCAGGGGAACTTAAAGGGATACAAATTGTAAAATAAGTAAAACTAGTGCTATTTGCAAGTGGCATGATTTATTATGTAGAAAACCTCAAAAAAATCTGCCAAAAAACTCTCTGAGAACTAGTGAGTAACTGCAGCAAAGTCACAGAATACACTATCAACAGGCAAGTAAAATATCAATTACATTTCTATATATTATAATAACAATGAATATGTGAAACGTAAATTGAAAACAAAATACCATTTACAAATATTTCTCCAAAGATAACAAAATACTGAGGCATATTCATAACAAAAGAAGTACAAGATCTGCATGCTATGACAAAATGCTAATAAATGAAATCAAAGACAGAAATAAATGGACAGACATACCATGTTCATGTATTAGAAGACTCAACATAGGAAAGATATCAGTTCTCCCTAAATTGATCTAAGGTTTAATACAATCCTATCAAAATCCCAGCAAGGATTTTTGTAAACATAGACAAGCTTATTAAAATATTTATACGGAAAGCACAAATCCTCAAATAGTTGAAACAATATAGGAAATGAAGAATGAAATGGGAATATATCCTCCCAAATATATACATAGATGGCAAATAGCATTGGAAAGATGTTCAACTTTATTAGCCATCAGGGAAACACAAGTTAAAACCACAATGAGAGAAAAATGGGGGAGTAAAAGTAACCTCCTGGATTCCTGCTCCCAGAGAAAGAGGTGTAGATCTCGGTCTGCTACACATGAGTGGATCACTGTCCTGCAAGAACAGCATTGTGAATCAGCAGAGAATCAGTGAGGGACACACAAAGCAGGGAAAAAAAGGTGAATGGAGGTGGGATCATGAAATCTGGAGAGTGTGGGACAAACAATAGAGAATCGAATGTGGGATGGCTGTGTCTCCCTGGCCAGCCAGTGAAGTGGGATCAGACCCACAGGAGAATGTCCTCCTTCCCCCCTGACCTCCACACCAACTCAAACAGGGACCTACCTGAAATCGGTGCAAAATCATGGCAGGAGATGTGGGGCTCTGTGGAGAGGAGACAATAGCAGGAAACCTCTTGAATTCCCTGGAGCTCTGTGCCAGTACTGCACTAGGTGGGGGAGGAACTGGTCTGAGCCACCACTGGAAGTAGTTAGAAGACAAGAAGCTTGCCTCTAGAATCCAGTGGGTCCCAATCCACAGAAGTGAACACTAAGTAGGAGACTCTAACCTGGAAACTACTGCAGGATAATAGCCTCACTCAGGTTGAGTCAGTAAGAGTGAGAGCTCCTGCTGGACAAGTGTGAAATTGTGGGAGGGTGACATAAAAGAGAAAACAAGGCATCCTGATGACTCAGCTTCCTGATCCGGCACATGCCAACTCCTGAACAGTCACCTCCAGTGCTAGCACTCTGTGGACGGGTGATCACCATTCTCAGAGTCCACAACCCAGCTGCTGCAGTGTGATACCCTGTCAGGCAGCTCCCTTCCCCCTGTCTGGGTACTCTCCTGACAAGCTCCACTCTTACACGATCTATGGTCAACTAGCCAGACCCATTTTGATGGGTGAATTCTGAATACTTCCCTAGTTGTGGGAGACTAACACTTCTGAAAGTATGAAGAATCAAATGGAAAGCACACCCACAAAGAATAACACCAACTCTCTAGCAATGGACATTAACCAAATTCAGAACACAAAAATGGCAGAAGAATTTCAAACATGGATTATAAGAAAACTCAATGATATGCAAGAAAAAATGGATAACCAACATAAAGAAACCACAAAAAAATCCAAGACTTGGAAGAAAGATTCACTAAAGAAATTGATATATTAAAGAAAAATCAAACCGAATTCTTGGAAATGAAGAATCTATTGAGGGAAATACAAACACAGTGGAAAGCCTCAGGAACAGAGTAGATCAAACAGAAGAGAGAATCTCAGAGATTGAAGATAACACCTTCCAATTAAATAAGTCAGTCACAAGGATAGAGCAGAGCAATAAGAGAAAACAGCAAAGCCTACAAAAAATATGGGATTATGTGAAGAAGCCAACATGAGAGTTATGTGCATTCCTGAAGGTGATGAAGAAAACACACAAGGGTTGGATAAGCTATTTGAAGATGTGATAGAGGAAAATTTCCCAGGCCTTGCTAAAAATCTTGATATTCAGATACAAGAAGCTCAAAGGATGCCTGGGAGATTCAATGCAAACAGGAAGACATCATGACCTGCATTCATCATACTGACCAAAATATCCACTAAAGAGGCCCTTCTATGAGCTATAAGGCAAAAGAAACAAGTAACATACAAAGGAAAGCCCATCTGAAAAACGCCAGACTTCTCAACTGAAACCTTAAAAGCAAGAAGAGATGGGGGTCCCATTCTCACTCTTCTGAAACAGAATAATGCCCAGCTTAGAATCTTGTGCTCTGCAAAACTAAGTGTTATATATGAAGGAGAAATAAAGATATTCTCAAATAAGCAAAGACTGAGGGAATTCACCAAGATAAGACTAGCCCTCTAAGAAGTACTCAAAACAGAGTTACAGATGGATGAGCATGGTAAACATTCAAGAATGTAAAACCACTCAAAAGCTAAAGATCAAAGGCCAGATACCACAATGGCTCAAGAGAGAAAACAACAAAGTTCATTCCTACAGGATGAACAGAAATTTGCCTCAGCTATCAGTTCTTTCAATAAATGTGAATGACTGGAACTCCCCACTCAAGAGACATAGGCTGGCCAAATGGATAAACAATTACAAGCCAAGTATCTGCTGTCTTCAGGAAACTCATCTAACCTGCAAGGATGCATTCAGTCTCAAAGTAAAGGGGTGAAAATCAATATTTTAAGCTAATGGAAGCCAAAAGAAGGCTGGAGTGATGGTTTTGATTTAATATAACTTAGTCTTTAAATCAACAAAAGTAATGAAAGACATAGATGGGCACTATATAATGGCGAAGGGTACAGTTAAACAAGAAGACATAACAATTCTGAATATGTATGCACCCAACTTAGGTTGTGCCCAAATTCATAAAGCAAACTCTCCTTGATCTAAACAAATGGATAAACATCAACACCATAATAGCCAGAGACTTCAACACCCCACTTACAGCAGAGGACAGATCCTACAACAGAAAATTAACAAAGAAATAATGGACTTAAACAGAACTCTAGAACAAATGGGCCTGACTGACATTTACAGGACATTCCACCAAAAAAACACTGAATATATTTTCTTCTCATCAGCTCATGGGACATTCTCTAAGATAGACTATATACTAGGACACAAAGAATGTCTCAGAAATTTTTAAAAAGTAGATATTATACCATGTATCTTCTTAGTTCACAGTGGAATAAAAGTAGAAATCAACCTTAATATAAACTCTCATTTCTACACAAAGTCATGGAAACTAAACAAGCTTCTGCTGAACAATTACTTCATAAATGAGGAAGTCAAGATGGAAATCAAAAATTTCTTTGAATTAAATAACAAAGGATACACAAATTATCAAAATCCGTGGGACAAAGCTAAAGCAGACCTGAGAGGAAAGTTTATCTTCATAAATGCCTATATGCTAAAGACATAAAGATCACAAATAGACAACCTAATGAATCAACTCAAAGAGCTGGAAAAAGAAGGACAGACCAACCCCAAACCCAGCAGAAGAAGTGAAATTAATAAGATTAAATCAGAACTAAAGGAAATTGACAACAGGAAAACTATACAGAAGTTTAATAAAATAAAAAGTTGGTTCTTTGAAAAAATAAACAAAATTGACACACCATTGGCTAGACTAATGAAAATCAGAAAAGAAAAATCTCTAATAAGCTCCATCAGGAACAAAAAGGAAAAATTACAACTGATGCCATGGAGATAGAAGATATCACGAACTGGAAAATGTGGAGGAAATAGACAAATTTTTGCAAACACACAGCCTCCCTAGGCTCAACCAGGAAGAAATAGAATTCCTGAATAGACCAATATCAAGTACTAAAATTGAAACAGCAATAAAATACCTTCCTATAAAGAAAATCCAAGACCAGATGGTTTCACATCCGAACTTTACCACACTTACAAAGAACGGATGCCTACCCTGCAGAAATTATTTTACAACATCAAGAAGGATGGAATCCTCCCCAACACATTTATGAAGCCAACATAACCCTGATACCAAAACCAGGAAAGGACACAACAAAAAAGAAAACTACAGACCAATATCCCTTATAAATATAGATGCAAAAAATCTCAAAAAAATCCTAGCAAATCAAATCCAGGTGCTTATCAAAAAAATATTTCATGGTGACCAAATGGAGTTCATCCCAGAAATGCAGGGATGGTTCAACATATGCAAATCTATAAATGTAATTCACCACATAAACAGAAGCAAAAACAAAGACCATATCATCCTCTCAGTAGATGCAGATAAAGCATTTGACAAAATTCAACACCCTTTTATGATAAGAACACTTAACAAAATAGGCATAGACGGTGCTTACCTAAAAGTGATACAAACCATATATAAAAAACCCACAGCCAACATTATACTGAATGGGGAAAAATTGAAAGCATTCCCACTTAGAACTGTAACCAGGCAAGGTTGCCCACTATCTCCACTTCTGTTCAACATAGTGCTGGAAGTCCTTGCTATAGCAATCAGACAAGAGAGTGGAATTAAGGGCATCTAAATGGGGGCAGAAGATATCAAATTTTCACTCTTTGCTGATGATATGATATTATATCTAGAAAACCCCAAGGATTCAACCAAGAGACTCCTTGATCTGATAAATTAATTTGGTAAATCTCAGGATACAAAATCAATACACACAAATCAGAGGCATTCATATACGCCAACAACAGTACAAGTGAGAAACAAATCAAAGACTCAATTCCCTTCTAAATAGCAATGAAGAAAATAAAGTACATAGGAATATATTTAACTAAGGAGGTAAACAACCTCTACAGGGAGAACTATGAAACACTAAGAAAGGAAACAGCAGAGGACGTGAACAGGCAGAAATCTATACTATGTTCGTGGGTCGGCAGAATCAACATTGTTAAAATGTCTATACTACCAAAAGTCATCTACAGAGTCAATGCAATCCTTATTAAAATACCAACATCATTTTTCACAGATATAGAAAAATAATGTCATGCGTCATATGGAACCAGAGAAGACCCTGTATAGCAAAAGCAATCCTACGCAATAAGAACAAAATGGGAGGCATCAATTTACCAGACTTCAAACTGTACTACAAGGCTATAGTCATTAAAATGGCTTCAGATTGGCACAAGAACAAGGACATTGACCAGGGGAACAGAACTGAGAACCCAGATATAAAACCATCCTCATAGCCATCTAATCTTTGACAAAGCAGACAAAAGCATACACTGGGGAAAAGAATCCTTATTCAATAAATGGTGCTGGGAAAACTGGATAGCTACATGTAGAAGGCTGAAACAGGACCCACACCTTTCACCTCTCACAAAAATCAGCTCACGCTGGGTAACAGACTTGAACATTAGGTGTGAAACTATTAGAATTCTAGAGGAAAACATTGGAAATACTCTTCTAGACATTGGCCTAGGCAAAGAATTTATGAAGAATACCCCAAAGGCAATCACAGCAGCAACAAAAATAAATAAATGGGACCTTATTAAATAAAAAGCTTTTGTACAGCCAAAGAAATTGTCATGAGAGCAAACAGACAACCTACAGAACGGGAGAAAATTTTGTATGCTATACATCCGATAAGGGGCTGATAACTAGAATCTATTTAGAGCTCAGGAAAATCAGCAAGAAAAAATCAAACAACCCTATCAAAAAGTGGGCTAAAGACATGAACAGAAACTTTCTGAAAGAAGACAGAATAATGGCCAACAAACATATGAAAAAATGCTCAACATCTCTAATCATCAGGGAAATGCAAATCAAAACCACAATGAGATATCACTTATCTCCAGTGAGAATGACCTTTATCAAAATGTCCAAAAACAATAAATGTTGGCATGGATGCAGAGAGATAGGAATACTCCTACACTGCTGGTGGGACTGCAAACTAGTGCAACCTCTGTGGAAAGCAATATGGAGATACCTTAAAGAGACACAAGTAGATCTGTCACTTGATCCAGCAATCCCATTACTGGACATCTACCCAAAAGAACAAAAGACATTCTATGAAAAAGACATCTGTACTACAAGGTTTATAGCAGTACAATTCACAATGGCGAAGATGTGGAAACAACCCAAGTGCCCATCAATACATGAGTGGATTAACAAAATGTGGTATATGTATACCTTGGGGTACTATTCAGCTTTAAAAAACAATGGGCATATAGCATCTCTTGTATTTTTCTGGATAGAGGTGGAACCCATTCTGCTGAGTGAAGTATCCCAAGAATGGAAAAACAAGCACCACATGTACTCATCAGCAAATTGGTTTCACTGATCAATATCTAAGTGGACATATAGGAATAACATTTATTCAGCGTCATGAAGATTGTAAGGGAGAGGAGGGGATGGGTACATACATACATAATGAGGGTGATGCGCACTGTTGGGGGAGGACACGCTTGAAGGTGTTATTCAGGGTGGGGCGGCAAGGGCAAAATACGGAACCTAAACCTTTGTACCCTCATAATATGCTGAAATTAAAAAAATAAAATATAGAAATAAAATAGAAAAAAACCCTACAATGAGATATCACTATCAGAATGGCTAAAATAAATAGTGAAAACATTAAATGCTGGTAAGGATGCAAAGAAACTGGACCACTCATACATTACTGGTAGGAATGTAAAACCGTGTATCTACTTGGGAAAATAGTTTGCCATTTTCTTGTGAAACTATAGATGTTTACCATATAACCCAACAATTGCACACTGTGGGCAATTGTGTCCCAGAGAAACAAAGATTTATGTTCACTCAAAAATCTGTACACAAAGATTCTCAGTAGCTTTTTGTTCATAATACTCACACACTGGAAACATGAGTGAGTGAGTGGTTAAACAAACTGAAGACTCATACCATGGAACACTAGGCATCATTAAAAAGGAATGAACTACTGATACAGGCACTAATTTGGACAAATCTCAGAGAAGTATGGTGAGTGAAAAAAGCCATTTCAAAAAGGTGTTATGAGTGATTCAATTTATACTATCTTTTTGAAAAGAGAATATTTAGAAAAGGAGCACACAAACTAATACGTCCCAGGACCAGGGATGGCTAGGGGGTGGCTGGGCTCTAAAAGGGGCAACACAACAGATCCTTCTTTCTGTACCTTGACTCTATGAATACCAATATCTTGGTCGTGATAGTGTGGTACAATTTTGCTAGATATTATAATTTGTATAACTAGTCTTTGTATTATCCTTTTTAGAACTGTATGCAAATCTAAATTTATTTAAAACCCAAGTTTGATTTAAAAAAAGAAAACTTGAAACAAAACAAACATAACCTCTTTCCTGAGGATTTTGTTCCTGTCGATTAGCAGGGATGGTTTTGCCAGAATCCACTTTCAGTCCCTATGGCCAGTATGCATGCATTCTTGTACCCTTCCCAGGCTAATCTGGTCTCCGCTGGCATGGGTGATGATAGAACCGCATTAATGGGCATGACAGCCACTGAAATGGAACAGCTGCAGTGTGGATATGAAAGATCCACAGGGAACACTGAGTATTGGATTCAAAAGAGTAAATGTCATGGATTTAGGAAAGAACCTCAGAATCTTTGGTCTTTCCTTTTAATATTACAGAAGATTAAACTGAAAAGATTAACTTGTCCAAGATCAAAGCACTAGGTATGGGCAAACTCACAACTAAAAGCCAAGTTCAGAAATCTTAAATCAGTGTTTCTATCTCTAAACTATAATAATCCACATTCATTTCTTTGTTCATTCTCTTTTTGCCATCATTTGCTCTTTGTTTTGATAATAGTTCCAAGGATCTGTAAAACTTCCCCTCATCACTACCTACCTGCATCCTCTCCACATTTAAAACTCCATGCAAATGCCAAATCTTATTTTCCCTGAAACTTTACCTGGTCATCTGACTAGAAAATACATTTTCCTCTTCTTAGTATCTTTCATCAGTTATGAGGATCCATTTTGTTGTCTTTTTCATCTATAAGTTTTATACATGCTACAAGACTGTAATTTTGAAATACATATCATAAAGCACTATAAATTGTTTACAGAGATACATAGAATAAATGTTGAGTAATTGAATTATATTCAAAGTTCATCTGTCCTTTGTTCCACTTTCATGTTTTTCACTATGCTTGTCTCTGGCTGCTTTTCTAATTTTTCAAATTTAAATCAGTTTTCCTATTTCTTGTGCTACTATCTGATCAGTAACTTTGAAGTCACCTATGAACCAACTGAAAGCATCTTCTGTTCCATGACTGAGGTCCCTAAGTATGAAGGAACATCAATCAGTCCTTCAGTATTCCTGAGATGGCTATGATCTACACTAGTCCTTAGATCACTGAGGTGCACTATTTTCAGTCTAGAAGTTACTTTTCATGAATGTTTTTTAGAGAAAAGAATAAAAAATACTTCTTAGGTGTATACAGGGAGATGAATTAATGATGTTTTTAGTAAAGGTTGCTTGGCTACAAGTTCTGACTAAGATGAACTATAAAAAATGAAATCATAGCATACTAAAGCAGGAAAATTAATTTTATATCTCTGGTATAATATTTCAACACCTTCATGAAGTATAAATCTTAGCAGCTTTACTTTTCGCTTTAAAAATAATTTAAAAGAGATTTTTGGGTCTATGCTAACTAAAAGAATTACAAATGACAAATTAAGATAAGTGCATTATTTTGTGGTTTTTTTTCAAAAAGAAAAACAATCTGGCAGATGGAATGATAAAGAAGAATAGAAGTTCTCATTTTCTCACTTCCGTTCCTTTCACTCCTACTTCAAAATGTCTATGAATATCTATGTACCTCATACATAGATATTCATAGACATTTAGCAGAAAACTAACACACATTCCAGGCTTTCTTACTAATTCAAGCAATGCCATCTGTATAGTACATACAGAGGTATAGGTATATTCAAAATGAAATTTATTCTTATTTTTCAAGAGCCAGGAAACACAGTTCTTTATGATTGTTTAATAAAATGTAGCTTAATTTGTTGAGAACAAGAATGTTTGGATATATGAATTCTAACAGGCAAATTTTCTTGTGGTCCTTTATAATCAACCCTTCCCTCCACCCCAGTCTCTGTCCACACCTGCTCTGTTTCTATTCATATAGTTTTGTGTGTTTTGGAATGTCATATAAATGGGATCCTACAGTATGTGTCCTTAATACAAATCAGTTTGAGGTTCATCTATGAAATTGTGTATATTAGTAGTTTGTTCTTTTAGTTTGGAATAACATTCCTTTGTATATATATACAAGAGTTTATCTGTTCACTCACTGAAAGACATTTTCAATGTTTGTAGCTTTTGGCAAGATGAATACTGTCACTAGAACCATTTGCATATAGGTTTTAGAGTAAACATAAGTTTTCATTTCTCTTGGGTAATATTTAAGAAGAATAGGATTGCTGGGTCATATGATACATGTGTGCTCAATTTTATAAGTAATTGCCAACTGCTTTCCAAAGTAGCTGTACCATTTTTCATTCACACCAGCAATGAACGAGAGTTCCAGTTGCTCCACCTCCCTCTTGCCAGCACTTGCAACAGTTGGTGGCATCAGATTTTTATTTTTATTTTTGCCATTCTAAAAAGTGTACAATGATATTTGCTTTTAAAGTTGAATATTCTTAATAACATTGAGAATATTGTTGTATACTTATTTGACACCAATGTGTCCTCTTTCATAAAGTGTCTTCAAATCTTTTACACCTTTTATAATGGAATTGTTTGCTTCATAGAATTAAGTTTCAGTTAGTTGTTCATATATTCTGGATACAAGTCCTGTACTAGATATATGTTTTGCAAATATTTTTGTTCAGTCTCTGAGTGATATTTTATTCTCTTAACAATGTCTTTGAAAGAGAAAAAGATTTAAATTTTGACTTTCTCTTCAAAGTCATCTTTAGATATGTGTCTATGTTCTCGTTTCTTTTTCTTTTAGAAATTTTATAGTTTTAAGTTTTATACTTAACGTCTGTGATTCACTTTGAGTTGATTTTGTATATTGTGTGGGGTATGGTTTAAGGGTTTTTTATAGTTATTTATAATTTTTCTATCACAATTTATTGAAAATATTTTTTTCTATGTATTGCCTTTTGAATTTGTTTAATATCATTATGTCACATATGTGTAGATGTATTTTTAGACTTTTCATTTAATTCTATTGATCTGTCTTCCCTCTCAAATATACTACCTGTCATGATTACTATATCTTAATATGTCTTAAAATCAAATAGTGTTGAGTCCTTCAATGTTGTTCTTTGTAAAAATTATTTTGGTTATTTTAGGGCTTTTTTGCCTTTTCATATGTTTTAGAATAAGTTCATTGAGTGCTATAGTAATTCCTATTGAAATTTCATTTTGTGTTTTGTTGACTCGGTAGCTCAATTTGGGGTAATTAACATTTTAACAATACTGAGTTTTCCATTCATTTACATGGTATATTTCTCAATTTTAGATCTTCTTTGATTTCTTTCATCAGTGTTTTGTAGTTTCTAGCATACATATCTTGCACATATTTTGTTAGACTTGTACCTATATATTTCATTTTTTATGCTAAATTAAATGATACTTTTTAACAATTAAGTGTCCATTACTAAATTATAGAGTTATAATTGATTTTTATATATTGACATTGCATATTACAAATTTATTAAATGCACTTATTACTTTGAGTAGCTTTAGAAAAAAATTTCATGGGATTTTCTCCATAGATAATTATATGAATAGAGAAATTTTTATTTCTTCCTTTCTGATCTATATGGATACTATTTCTTTTTCTTCTCTTAGTGCACTGCTTAGGACCTCTAATGCAGCATTGAATAGGAGTGCTGAGAGCAAACGTGCTTCTCAGTCTTAGGTGAAAAGCATGAACGTTTTTACTATTAATTAAAATATTATCTATAAGTCTGTGTGGGTGTCCTTTATCAGATTAAGGAAATTCCCTTTTACTCCCAGTTTGGTGATAGCTTTTTCATAAATACATGATAGATTTTGTTAGTCATGTGCTTTTTCTGCATTTATTCACATGATCATGTTTTTTTCTTCTTCTCTAGTCTATAGATATGTAATTCACATTGATTTTTTTGATTGTCAAACAAGTCTTGCATTTCGGGGATAAACTGTATCATAACATATTACCATTTTTATATATTGTTGGATTTGATCCGCTAATATTTATTGAGGGCATTTTCATTTATGCTTGTGAAAGATATTGGTCTGAAATTTTTTCTTATAATTTCTTTGTCTGGTTTTGGTATTAAGGTAATATTGACTTCTTTAAATGATTTAAGATGTAGCTACACTTATTTTCTCAAAAAAAATATGTGGAATTGGTAATATTTCTTCCTTAAATGTTTTGTAGAATTTGTTAGTGAAGCCACATACACCTGGAATTTTCTTCTTGGGGAGGCTTTAAACTATGAATTTTATTTCTTTAATAGACATGGAAGTATTCAGATATCTATTTTTAGTAACTTTTAATAGTAGGTGACTTTGAAGAAAATTGTTTGTTTCATTTAAGTTGTTGAATTTGGGAATATAAAGTTGTTCTTAATGTATCTTTTTAAATGTGTGTAGGGTAATAGTGATGTCTCCTCTTTTATCTTTGTATTGGTAATCTCTCTCTCTCTCTCTCTCTATCTCTCTCTCTCTCTCTCTCTCTCCCCTCCTTCCTTCTCTTCCCCTCCCTCTATCTCTGATTTTCAAAGGTCTGGATAAATGGTTAGCAATTTCATCAATCTTTTCAGTGAAGCAGCTATTGACATTATTTACTAACTCTATTGTGGTCTTTTTTGTCTTCAGTTTTGCTAATTCTGTTATCATCACTATTTCTTTCCTTCTGCTTATTTTGATTTTAATTTGTTCTCTTTGCCTAATTGCTCATGGTGGGGGCTTATATCATTGCTTTATGATTTTGTGTCTTTCTAATTTAAGCATTTAATGCTATAAATGTCCCTCTAAGCATTGCTTTAGCAATATTTAACAAATATCAATATGTGGTGTTTTATTTTAATTATAAACATTTTCTAATTTCTGTTTTTTCTTCTTTGACTCCTAGATATTTAAATGTGTTATTTTTAAGTTCCAAATATTTGGGTATTTCCTATATAGAATTTTTATTCCTTTTTAAATTTTTTATGATAAGAGAACAATATTTGTATGATTCTAATACTTTTTAATTTGTTAAGGTCTGTTTTATGCCTGTAATATATTCTATCTTAAAGAATATTCTATATGCACTTGAAAAGAATGTATATTCAGCAGCTATTGCTTATAGTATTCTACCAATGTTATCTAAATCCCATTAGTTGATAGAGTTGTACAGCTCTTCTATATTCTTACTAGTTTTTTTCTGTAATTATTTATCTGTTGCTGAAAGAGGATAGACAGAATACCCAAGAATTTCCAAGCACACACATTTACTATTGATATCTCTTTCGATTGCATTGACCTTTGAGTTGGAAATTGCCAGAGTTGGCAGAGATTAAATAATTTGTTAGTGAAGATTAAATAATCTCTGCCAACTCTGGCAATTTTCTTCTTCTGAACTCTACTTTGTGTGATATTAATGTAGCCACTCTAACATTATTTTGATTAGTTTGCATGGTATACACTTTCCAATTCTTTTATACTTAACCTATGTTTTTCTCTTATTAAAGTTAGTTTTTTATAATTGGATTTTACTTTTTGTCCAATCTGACAATCTCTGTTTTTTAATCAGTACTTTAGACCACTCATATTTAATTATTGATACGATTAGGTTAAATATACCATCATTTAAAAAAAAATTTTAGTCCATCTTCTCTCTTTTTCTTTCTTCCCATTTTCTGCCCTTTTTTCTTATTTTTATTATTCTAATTTGGCTCTAGTATTGGCTTATTATTTATAACTACTAAAATAATTTATTCATTGCTGTAGTGTTTGTAATGTTTGTAATGTTTGTAATGTTTGTAGTGTTTGTAGTGTTTGTATTTTAATTTAATCATAATCTACCTTCAAATAGTATTGTACAGTCTCATGTGCAGTATTAGAACAATATAACTGCATACAATTATTTCCTCTTTCATGTCTTTTGTGCTATTGATTATACATTTTATTTTCACATATGCTACAAACTCACAATACATTGCTACTATTTTTCTTTTGAATGGTTAACTTTTAGAGCAATTAAACCTATGAAAAGTGGCTTTATGTTTACTCTAACTTTAATGATTCCTGAATATCTTCATTTCTTTGTGTTCATCAAAGTTTTGATCTGTTACAACATTTCTTCTGCCTGAGGAACTTTTTACCATTTCATGTAGTACAGGTCTGTTGGTAGTGGATTTTATGATTTTGTTTGTATGAAAATATATTCATTTTTAAAAGTTACATTCACAGAGTATAGAATTCTGTTGACGGACAGCTTTTTATTCTTTCATCACTTTAAAAATGTCACTCTATTTTCCTCTGAATTGCATGTTTTTAAATTAAATGTCTCCATAATGCTTATCAAGTTTCCTCTGTTTATAAGGTGTCACTTTTTTCTGGCTGTCTTCAAGAATTTCTCTTAATGTTTTCAGCAGTTTAAATATGATACCACTTATTTTCCTTCTGTATCCTTAGATATTTATCTTTCTTTACATTCTCTGAGCTCCTTGGGTCTATGTCTTTTATTAATTTTTGAAACATGGCTAATGTATCTTCAAATATTTTTTATGCTCCATTCTCTTTTTTCCTCCTGGGAATCCTATATTACACACACATTATATTATTTGATATTACCCCATAGCTCTCGAATGCTTTGTTCTACATTTTTTAACTGTTTTTCTCTTTGCATTTTAGTTTTGCTAATTTCAATTATCATATCTTTAATGTTTGCTGATTTCTTCCTCAATTGTTTCATGTCTACTGATGACCTCCTATATATAATTCATCATATCCATTAGTGTTTTTTTACTAGAATTTCCATTTGATTCTTTCTTTAACTTCCATCTTCCTGATAATATTCTATAGCTGTTCATGCATGTTCTAGAGCTTTCCACATAGTACTTACAGATTTTTTAAGAATGCTCTGGTTAATAGTTTGAACATCAGGTTTATATCTGAATTTAATTTTGATTGATTGATTTGTCTATTGACATTAGTATTGACAGTGGTTTGTTTTTTCCTGCTGTCTTTGTGTCTCATAGCTTTGGTTAAAAGCTAGACATTGAGTGTAATATAGTAGAGAATGAGATAAATAGTATTTATGCCTGAAAACGGGCATACTAATTCTTCATAGGTTTCAATGTTGTGGGGGAGAAGAGATTGAGTCAATTTATTACAATTTAAACTGAGTTAGCTGTTTTTTTGCTACAGTTACCATCAAACTAGGACAGGATTCAAATTCCTCCAGTGCTAAATTAGCTTAGGGTGGGGCCAATTTGCCACCGTCAGCTCCAGCACTTGTCCACATACCTGGTCCTCAATGCAATATTTCTTCACAATCCCACTGTCTCTCCCTGCAGTAGAGTACTAAATCTTCACCCAGAACGTTGAGGCAAGCCCCTGTTCCTGAGACATGGGTGGAGCTTCGCCGGGGACCCTGCCCTTTGCCAGCAGTAGGCAATCGCTAGTCTTCTGAGCCCAAGATGGTGTCCTTCCTCTCTCCCCCAGGATTCCAGGGCTTCATTTTTTTTTTTTTTTTTTTTTTTTGCTTCCTCTACCTGCAGCAAATCTTCACCTGTACTTTAGATGGAACAGGGTTTTCCTGTCTTTTGACCAGTGGTGTAAGCTTCTGGGAGAGCTTGTAGGGGAGAGCAATGTAGGTGAGGCTTTCTGCATTTCCTGCAGAGCAGACCTTCCCCTTTCCCAGGCTTGTCCTCCATGGGGGCTCTCTCTGGTTTCTGGTTTGACACAAATCTTTTTATTTATTTTTTTTTTTGTGAGGACCATGAAGAAGAATCTGTGAATGAATGTAAACTCACCTTGTGTCTGACATTCTTAAGGTTCTATATGCCACTGTAAGCCTTTAAGAATTCATTAAGAATGTTGGTTAGCTTCTTACCTGCTTGCCTGGCTTGCAAGACCACCCTGGCTACCCCTGTCCAGGTGGGTCAGAGCTCACATCTCATCTATCCTGTGAGGTGCTTCTCTGTCTTAGATCTCAGGCTCCTTGATTGTCCTTCCACCTTAGCTCTCTGATTGATTTTTAAAAAGTTGATTTTTGTCAATATCTGGATTTTTCTTATTGTTAGAGTAGGAGTGACATTCTTTCTATTTTTTTACATCCTAAACAGAAGCCTATAGTATTCTACTGTATTAACAGAAAGTAAAATTTCACTTGTTAGATCTGTAAAGGAAAATAAAAATCTCAGGACTGCCACCCGCCCCCAATTCCTTATGCAAAACGGAAGGCCAAGCCTGGAGGCTGAGTCATGCAACACCCACTTCCAAGTGAACAGCTGTTACTGACATTTTGCATCAGCCAGATGCCCCAGAAAGGTAACAGGGCACCCACGAGGACTGCCTCCACAGAGCACTCATAAGGGCATTTTTCACTGGCATCACTAGTTCTTCCTTCACTCCCCTTTTCTCTTCAAACATTCACCTTGTCTCATGTAAAATGTAGACTTTCTGGGCTTCATAAGAATGGAACCATCTGCCTCACTACCCACCCCTTCTCCTTTTTCTTTCTGTATGCCCCTTCTCCTTAAATACTGAAGCTCCCAAGTTCCTCTTCAGAAAAAAGTCACAGATATGTCTGTGGTTTGTGTTTTTCCTGGGTGTGTCCTCAGACTTTTGGCTTAATAAACCATTCATTGAGATCTTTGTTTCAGTGACTTATTTGGGGCTGTCAGATTTCTTATTTAGAAGTAGTGATTGTTAGGTTTGCTCAGGGTGGGGCCCAGAGAGTATGCGTCTCCCTCCAGCTCGAAACCTGACTGTGTGTGTGTGTGTATGTGTGTGTGTGTAAGGCTTTGAAATGTATTTAGTTCTGGTACATAGTGGAATTTAAAATATTATAAGTCTTGGAAAGAAATGTTTTTATTCATATCTAATGTTGTTCACCAAAAAAGAAAGCAATAAAAATAAAGAAAATTTAAAAATTTAAATAGAACAACCATCTATATTGTTAGATCCGGAGCTGAGAGGGAGACGCATGCAGTCTCATGTGTAGCAAAATGCTCTTTATTTTGAGCATTGGGGTGCAGAAGGGTAGAGGCAAAAGAGCGTCCACACTGAAGGAGGAGAAAGCCTTGGGTTTTATAGGGGGTGGTGAGGACCATGGCCAGAACAGCCGCTGTAATAAAATGTTTAAACAGCCAATTCCTGGCCCCCTGCATTGGCTTCATCCTGTGGAGATAAGGGAGGAAGTAGCTTCGTCCTTGTCAGGCGGGACAGGAATACCAGCTCAGCTGTGCCTTAGATTCATAATGTTCGGGACTCTCCAGACTTCTGCAGCTATTGTTTTACACGCCTAAGTTTTCCAGTAACTGCATTCCATCCTATACTTTCTTTTCAGGTTCCCATCCAGAACAAACCCAACATATATCAGCTTGCAATGATTTGTGAGTAGCCATGTTCACATCTTGGGCCAGATTTCGAATTTGGAATATTCCTAGTGTCCCTTTGCTCAGTGATTGTAACAAATTACATTTGCAACCTGTCAAAACTCATAAAATAAAATGAGGGAAAAAGTCATTATATCTAATGTTACTCGCAAACTACATCCCCAAGCCTAAGACTCTGAAAAAGTCTCTGCTGAATACAGAATCCCCCAACTTGTAAATTCTCAGGTAACAGACTTTCAGGAAAGCAAACTGAGACATGTGCAGTGCATCCACTCTGCTGCTCACCGTCAGCTGGGAACGGCCTTCACGGCACTGCAGAGTTCTTAGAAATTCGGCTCTATGTGTTCCCTTTGGTCTAATAAATTAAGGAAGAACAATGGGATTGTTAAAAGTGCCATGAAAAGAAGGACATGATTAAAACTGATATGAAAATAGATATAAGTAAAAATTCAAAAGAACAAGGAAAAAAGTGTTTGATGTACTTATGGAACGAGTTATTTAAAAGTAGGAACAGTTTTGAAGGTTAAAGAGTGACTCATGCACCATATGAAAATTATTGTCAATGGACACTCAGAAGAATTGCAAAACATAAGACAAACTAATGTCAATGGGAAAAAAAGCCAAACTCTGTAAAATAATTTTAAAGAGATTTACTCTGAGCCAAATTTGAGGATCCTGACCTGGAGTCACACTGAAGAAGTCTTGAGCAAGTGGATTTGCTGTGGTTGGGTTACAATTTGGTTTTATAGATTTCAGGGAGACAAGGGTTACAGGTAAAGTCATAAACCAATATGTGGGAGGCATACATTGCTTTGGCCCAAAAAGGTGGGCCGTCTCAAAGTGGGGGCTTACAGATTACAGGTGGGTTTAAAGATTCTTTGATTTGTAATTGGTTAAAGACAAGAAGGTTTGTCTAGAGGCTTGGAATGTTTTAAGATAAGAAGCTGTTATCAGAGATAAGCCAGGGACTTAGATTTGTTGTGTAAATTGAGGACAATTGTGTAAATTGCAGGTTTGTCTTGCATACACTTAGGCCTGTTAATGAGTTACAAAGGAAGTCCCCAAGAAGGGTGGGGGCATGATGAGGCATGTCTGAGCTCCACTTCCCGGCAGGCAGTTTAGTTTTAGGATATTCCTTTGGCCACAGGAGGTCTATTCAGTCAGCTGATGGAGGGGGGAGGGCGGTGAGGCTTAAAATTTTATTTTAGTTCATAGTAACAAAATGAATATGAAAATTTAAACATATTGGTAGATGACCAGTGATCAGTCTAACAATCAGGGATTGTTGAGTGCCTTTTTGCCTAACATCATTTAAATATTTCAGGAGTCTGTACTTCTAAAAATGGGCTTTCAAATAGCCTTTCAGAACTCAACTTTTTTTTTCTTGTCTTGGTAAGAAGACGCACTAGCATATGGCTAAATTTTGAACCACACTGAGTGGGGTTGCTGAGGAACAAAGTCCAGACTTGCAAAATGTGAAAAGGATGCAGCATATATACATGTTACTCTAGCAGGTGAGTCTCAAATGAGAATCCTTCATGGCATAGTGAGCTAGAGCAGTATGAGCGGGAAATCTGAGAACATCCCCCCTAAAGTACTGAGTTAAACACCACAGAACGGAAGAGGGGCTAGGGTTAAAATGATAAATTCTTCAGATAAACAACATTTAAGCTTTCTGTGGCCTGGCCTCTTTACCTGTCAAAGTAGGTTAAACTTGAGGTGGAAAGAAGAGGGAAGGCGAGAAGTGGATACAAACACGTGCTGCCCTTTGGACTGAGATGAGCAGAAAGAGCAAACACCTGCCACCCAGCAGAGACCCGGCTGTGGGTGGAGCAGTGTGCAGGGTGGCCTCCTCTCCCTGCTGAGCTACCTGGACTTGTGAAGAGGAGCGAGCCCCTGGGGCTGTATGGCATTGAGGTCCAGCACAACTGAAGCTGCCACTTGTTCTACCATTTGTCTCCCTCCCCAGCCCCACCATGCACACCGGGATGAACAGTAACCCGGAGACAACAGCCAACATCAGGGCAGAAAAGAGGGGCCTGAGATGAGCCCTGTGTGAACACACACACACAGACACGTGCAATTGGACAGTGGTAGAATATGATTCTGAAGGATCAGCACACTTAAAATAAAGTTTTACCCATTCCCTTTAGGCAATTAAAGTAAATGTGACATGTGAAAAAAATTATAACAAAGATATGAAATCAAAGAAGAGAAATTTGAGTAATTGAAGATAATATGCAAGTTAGCAGAAAGAAATGGGAAACCAAACTAAAACCATTGCAGAAATGAAGTTTGCATTGAAGACTCAGTCAGGATCGGGGAGATTAGACTTAATCGTGTAGAAGGAAATGGACAATGGGGAAGAACAAAGAGATAAAATATTTAGAGAGAAGCAGATTGATGCAAACATCCAGCAACAGAAAGCCAACTCTGTATGATTAGTATTTTCACAATGAAGGAAAAGGAAATATATTTAATTTTTCAAAGAGAAAATATAATTTTCCTAGTTAAAAGATCACCTCAGTCTGAATATTTAAAAGGCACACAATGCATCAGAATGATCAATGTCAAGTGATATCTGATGAAATTACTAAACTTGAAAGATTAAAGAAATAAAAACAAAAATCATTTATTCCTCTAAGCTAAAATCTCAGTTGTCTAGAAGGGGAAAATATAGCTGATCTCAAACTTTTTCCACAGAATTTCTTATAGCTGAAGAGAAAACAATAATATCTACAAAGTTGGTAAAGAAAGAACATACAAGGAAAAAATGTTCTTTTAATTCCTCAATTGACTGGGTAAACATGTTCTTTTTATTTTCCACGGCCTCACTGTTTGTGGGGGAAACCAGAAGATGTGGGAAGTGTCGGTAACCGGTTTTCTGGGCTGGATGCAGCACGAATCGGCGAAACAAAAGAAAGCAGAGTAGTTTCAGAAAAGCCATGCGGTGGGGAGCCCAGCTTGGCCGCGGGGTGGGAACAGGGAGCAGCACTCTGGAGTTCTCACTACACTGACCTTGTTTGCTCCGGAGACAGGCGGGCTCAGCGAGCTCACGCGTGCGCAGCAGCGTCGGTCGCGGGGCGCTGGTGGAGCCCGGGGTGCGTACCTTCTCTTGAGGTGCTCTGCTCCTGGCAAAATATAGCTTGGGCAATCCTTCCTCGAAAGGATCTGTGCATACATGATGGGGAGGAAGTGGCAAAAGATGCAGCAGAATTCATCTGTGGATTAAAAGTAAAAATTAAAATTTTATGGAAATGAAAAAAATTGCATGAGTTTGTAAAAATGAAGATTTGTTGAACATCTGTTATTTTCCTAAAAATATATTATAAGAGCTTGGGAGTTGGATTGATTGGAGATGGAGGGAAGACAGAGAAGATTAAAAGAGATAGTAAAGAAATAAAAAATGCTAAAAACAAAGAGGCAGAAAGGTCAGGACATCGGATAGCAGCAGAAGAGCGGTAAGGGCGGAGGAGTGAAACACACAATGGAGACAGAGCTGGTCACCAGCAAAGACAAGAGCAAGTGTCTACAGAGAAACATGACGATGGCTCTTGAGCTAATTGGACTCCTTTGAAATGCTCAGCTGTTGAGTTCAGTCTCAAAGAAGATGGGGATGAGATATTGGGCTGCTAGCAAATAGATTGACTGGAAATCAATGAATTAGAAAAAACATCTCTCTGCTCTACCACCCCATGGCCAGCCCCGGAGGGGCGTTGCAGGTGGGCTGGTTTTAGGTGTTTGGGGAATGAGTCGGCAAAGGGGAATGCGAGTTCCAGTGACTTTCTCAGCAGACCTGTACTTAACTATTTTCAAACCTGTGTCTCACTTCTGCTCTCCACCACACCTGGTGTCCTCATGTCCCTGTACCCCTCTTCTTGATTTCTTCAGGGAATCAACCTTCCTTATTCCACCTAATTCTGAGAGCTGTTGATGGGGATTCCGCCCCAGACAGAGTACTGAAGAATTTTTTCTGCTGTAACTCAATGGCTCTTCAGAAAAGATTTCCAAATCCTGATATCTGAGCATTCGCAAAGAAAAAGTTGATTCCCCTTCCAACACTTCTAGAGTGAATTCTAAAAGTTGATACAAAAATGTTTCAAATATTGACAGAGCTTTTGTTTAGTGTTTTAATGCTTTACTCTTCAATGTGTAAAGACAGGTGAGGACAGCGTTGCATCTCGGGTCTGCTCCCCTGGGAAGCAGTTGGGGATCTATTTGCAGAGTTTATTGCCGAGTTCCCTTGGGGTCCACCGCTGTGGAAGGTGCAAGGGTCATTGGACACTCCCCTTCCCCAGAGAGTTTGCTGCAAGATCAACTCACGATTAAGGGAGATTAGTAAGAGAAAGATTTATTCACCTTGTGCATGGGGATAATCTCAGAATGATTATCTAACATCCCACTGGGATCCAGATATTTTCATACCTGCTCTTTAGAGGGGAAAGGGAGATGAGCAGTGTAGGTAATTCTGTTTGATGGCTGCTTGGGAGGATGGATAGATGGGGAAACAGATTGACTTATAAATTAACCTGAGAGATGAATGATTTGGGCCAAGTCTGGTTGTTTTTTGATCTTCTTTCTTGCAATATGTTGAGATAACATGGAGGGGAAGGGAAGCCTATTGTTCTTTTGACCTGTCAGTTTGGTTTATGCAGATAGAGGGAAAGCCCATTCCAGGGCTTTTTGATCTTGAAGGGCCTGTAATTCAAAATACCAAGGAGTCATATTTTAGGGTGAAATTTCCTGAGCTCTTTCAAAGCAAAGAGAGAGAAACAGGGTTGGGCAGAGAGAGAAGTCAAATTCCCATACATGGTAATAGAGCACTCTCAGATCCCACACAGAGCTGTGGAGCCAGGAGGATATTTTAAAGTCATACCACATGGACGCAGGAGGGCAGAACTTTGACCCCATATCCAGTAGCCGTTGGAGGTCACTGCCCCAGAGAGGAAGGATAATCTTGGATGACACCATGCCTCCCTTCAGCCATGCCCACAGAAGTCAGAATTCACCCTCCCATGGATCATGTGAGCTCAGAAGTTCAAGGCCAGCCTGGGCAAAAGTGAGACCCCACCAGTCTCTACTAAAAAAATAGAAAGAAATTAGCTGGAAAACTAAAATTATATACAAAAATTAGCTGGGCATGGTGGCACATGCCTGTAGTCCCAGCTACTCGGGAGGCTGAGACAGGAGGATTGCTTGAGCCCAGGAGTTTGAGGTTGCTGTGAGCTCTCCAGCCCGGCAACGCAGTGAGACTCTGTCTCAAAAGAAAAAAAAAAAAAAAAGAATTCACCTTCCCAACAAAAAGACCAAAGGTCACATTAGACAAGTCGAATCAGTTGTCAACACCACACAGAGATGTCCCCAAATCAATACAGTCCCTAAATTGCCTACGCCTTTTCCTGGGCTCCTTGACCCCTTGACTGTGGCAGCAAGGCCGCCTCAGTGCTGCTGCGCCTCCCCCGCAGAATGCTGAAGGCACAGTGTCTTCTGGAAATTCAAAGCTCTCACTGGGGTTCAGCCAAAGGGAAAAACAAGGGCTTATGTGATTTAAAATGAAAATCATAGGCTTCCATGGGTTACATTCATGCTTATATTTATAATAGAGTTGGCTCAAATTCAATGATGAAGCCTTTGCACTCTGCACGCACACTCAACACTCTAGACTGTCTCTCCCTTCTCCATACCCAGCACCTTTTCCCCATTTTTCTAATAGGTCCTTGATTTTCCTTTGGGATAATTGTTCCTCCCAACTCTCAGTCTGTGAGATTTAGCCAAAGGTTTGGCCTCATGGCCCAGTCCTGGACATAGTGAGTGGTTTGCGGGGAGGAACGTGGTCCAAGCCCGCCCACTGTGCATCCACCTCTCTTGGCAATGGTGACCCAAATCATCCCATGAGACTGACTTTATACTTTTGGTGGAAGCTGAAGGGAAAGAGATGATCTCATTTCTCTGGATTGCAACAAGCCTAGGCTTGCAGCTTCTGTGGGTTCCCTTCCATGAAGATGAGGGCCCCTGACTGAACACGGACACAGCCCTAAGGCACACCAGTTAAAGAAGACATTGGATCCAACTTTTTCTGACGCATCAAAACCTCTGACTTTTTTTTCAGCATATGGTGGGGTTACAAATGTTAAGGTTACATATATTGCCCTTGCCTCCCTCCCTCCTCGAAAACCTCTATCTTTTCATTAAGGTGAGCCAGTAAATACTTTTTTCTTAATTCTGTTTTATTGAATTTTTAAAAAATAATTGAAAGGTGAAATACTAATTAATAAAAGGCTCAGAACAATGCATGCTTTTATATAAGAACATATAAATAAAATTAAATTACAATTTTGTGCAGAAGTTAGTATAATAATAATAATGGCATAGGCACAAAGTATTATGATAATATTTAAACCTTGCAACAACCATGCAAGCAGCTGCATTTATATTCCCCATTTTACAGAAACAAGGCACTGTTTAAGCAACTGGCCAACATCATATGGCCAGCAGGCTGCCAGGTCTGCATTCTGCTCCAGGAAGTTTGGCTCAGGAATCCTCACTAAAACACATGTTCCCCCAAATTAAATTATAGTGTCTAAAAATAAGTGGCATGGGTTTTTAAAATAATTTATACTGGAATACATGGTACTATGTGTTACCAACAATTATCTGTGTAATTTTAGGTACCTAATTTATCCTTTATGACACCCTGTGCTGTGCATTGGTGCTGATGATGCAGGCCGGCCCTTATTTTAAACAAGGAGATGCTGAGTGGTGAGAGGTTCCCACAGACCGGCACATAAGTTGTCATCTTTAAATGTGAGAGTTTAGGTTCCATAGCACCAGTCTCATTTTCTAAAATATAGCAATGCTCCGGCCTCACAATGCCATCGCAAATTCAAGTGAGCAAATAAATAATAGGAACAGCTCAAAAAATGCAAGACCTACCTTTCTAAGCATTACCTTCAGGGATAGGTGTGGAGCCCTCTCAGTTTTCTGCTCATTCTCTTCTTCGTATTTGTTACTGAACCCAGGAAAGGTCCAGCCCAGGTCCCACTGCTCGCTGCACAGAGCCAATCAACAAGACCAAGAGGATTGCCGAGGAGAAAGAAATTTTAACATACAAGGTCTGTTGAGAGAAGTAGTCTCAGATCCATCTCCCTGGCCGGCTGAGGGAAGGGCTTTTATAGCAGGCTGTGGAAGGCAGGTCAGGCTGCACGGGGTTTGATGTTGTAGGGTCTTCAGTTGGTCTGATCCAAGAATCCACTGTTGGTGACAGCTGTGAGTCCTGTGGAGAGAGAGGCTGATTAAGTCTGGTTGTTAGGCTGGACTCACAGTCTGAGGAAACAAAAAATAACTTAGGAGGCCAATTACATGTTCACCAGGGAGCCAGAGCAGCGTCCGGCCAAAGCTGTTGAGGGCACTTCACTGGGCTGCGTGTCTGTGGGTGGAGTTCCAGAGGGAGGAAAATCCACAGAGCAGTCAGCCCTGTCCTCTCCTGTGTCCTCTCCTGCCTGGTGCAGCGGGAGTGGGACTCAGACATGCACTGACTGATGCTCTTGGGGCAGCTCCAGCCCTTCCCTTTCCACGGCCCCTCAGGAGCCTGGACAGGCCAGTCTTCCTCACCGTGGACTCTCAACTCAGCCCAAGGCACTAAGGACCAATAAGTTCTCTTTTACTCTGAGTTAAAGTCCTGCAGTGATCACAGAAGAGTGTTGAATCCAGCCATTTCTTATATATCATTGGAGAGATCTCAGACGTGTGGTTGAAGGAACTGATTGGAATTCTCTTGCTTAGAGGAAAACACTGCTCCTCTGGCCTGTGTACTCGAGTTCCAGACTAGCGCTGGGCCCCAGTTCTCGCAAGTGGGAGCTAATTTGACTTCCATTTTCCATTATTGCCCTTTACACACAGTTCTGTGTGGAGGTGAGGTGGAGAGGTGGGGGGTCCGGGGTGTGCCTACTTGGGGGGTGCAGGACACTCTGGGGTGCCTGGCAGCACTGCCGCCACATTGCGTCCAAGCTCACTGCAGTTTCGAGCCCCAGATTTGCTGTTATTTTGATGTGCGCCCTCGATATTCATCGTGAGTTGTGCCTCAATTTCTCATCGTTGATTTTTCCTCTCTCAGAGACCGCAGAGGAGTTCTAAGAATACGATCTCCTGGACGCTGTGGGCTGACCGGCTCTTTCTGTGCACCACAGCACTCACTCAGAGTGTTCGCCAGAAATTCTTCCTGAGCTCCGGTTATAAAATCTATTTACTATACTTTTCTCAGTCCTAGGCAATAATAACCCAATATATTGTTGCCATTGTTACCTTAAATTAAAATTTATACATTAGATTAATATGAATAAAAAAACTAAGGATTTATTCTACCTTCATTTATTATTTCAATGATGTTCTTCCTTTCTTTATATAGATCAGACTTACTAAAAGATATAATTTTCCTTTTCCCAGAAGAACTTCTATCAATACTTCTTGAAGGACTGATCTGCTGGTAATGAATTCTTTGAATTGTTTTTCAAAGATAATTTCTCTGGGTGTAGAATTCTAGGCTGGTGATTTTTCTCTTTCAACATTTTAAATATTCACTCCACTCACCCCTTGCTTGCATGATTTCTGGTGAAAAGTCAGCTGTAAGACTTACCTTGCTTCTCTCTATATAAAGTGCTTTATTTCTATAGGCTTCTTTCATTTTATTAGGTGTAGATTTTTTTGCTATTTATTATGCATTGTGTTTTCTGAGCTTTTTGGATCTGTGTTTCGGTGTCTGTCATTAATTTATGGAAATTCTCAGCTATTATTACTTCAGATATTTTTTCTGCTATGTTCTCTTTTTCTGTTTACTCTAGCATTCCAGTTATACATGTCCTATGTCTTTTTAAATTATCTGAAAGTTCTTGTATATTTGGAATTTTTTTCATACTTTTTTCTCTTTATATTTTAGTTTGGAAATTTTCTATAGATCTATCCTCAGGTTCACAGATTCTTTTCCTGGGCTAATTTCAGTGTGATGATTAACTCATCAAAGGCATCCTTCATTTCTACTACAGTGTTTTCAATTCATAGCATTTCCTTTGATTCTTTTATGTATTTTCCATCTTCCTGCTTGCATTGTCCATCTCTTCCTGCATAATGTCTACTTTTTTCGTTAGAGTCTTTAACACATTAATCACAGCTATTTAAAATTCTCTGATACATCTAATGTCTGTGTCATATCTGAGTCTGGATCTGAAGCTTTCTTTGTCTCTCAGACTGTGTTATTCCTTGTCTCTTTTGCATGATTTGTAGTTTTTTATGGAAATCTGAACATGATATATTAGGTAATAGGAACTGAGATAAATAGGCCTTTGGCGCGAAGTTTTATGTTAACCTAAGAGTTGGGCTGTGTTTAAAGTTTGCTGTAACAGTAGATACCTGAACCTTCAAATTCCTTCAGTGCATTTGTCACTGTCTCCACTGTTACCTGTGAGCTTCCCTGAATACTCCCTCTCAGAGGGAGCTTCTGTGGCTCCGAGCTTTTAGCCGCAATGCACTGCGATTGGGCTGGAGCCCTGCCAGTGACAGGGTGGGAAGACCTGGGGAGGAGGCACTCTGCAATCTTAGTTTGAGGCTCCTTCTCTTAGTGGGCACTTGTCCCTGGTCTGTGACCTTCACAAATGTTTCCTATCTTTTTTTCCTCCTTTAGATGAGACAGGAAGGGCAGAGGGGTCTGAATTCAGGTAAATGTTCTCCCTTTTGGTGGGATAACACTCTGGCTGTCTTTCACAATGGAGAGTAGGCCTTTGTTATGGAGAAAGTTCTGGGCATATTTCACAGGGAGACTCTTCTCTTCCCCCTGCTAAAGTCTAGAAGGGAAACTTTTTTTGCTTTTCTCTGAAAATTTTTGCTACATTTTATGCAGCATTTCTAGGTGTTTTGTAAAAGAGCTCTTAAGATTATCTGACCTGTAATTGTATTAGAAATGGAAGTACCTCAATCCATTCTTGAACACACATGTATCAAGCCTATGCTATGTGCCAGTCATTGTGTTAAGCTGTGGGAAAAAATTAAAATAAAATATAGACATATATCTGGGTTTTTAGAGTTTGCAGTCTTGTGGAGAAAGCACTTCTTGCACAAAAAATTATAACGATATGATTATATTATACGTGATGTATAGGGAGCGGGAATATGAGTGTTTGTTGGGGAGGCCACCCTCTGTGGCATGTGCTGATAGGCTGCACATCCCTACTGGGTTCACCACTGTCCAGTCCTCAGTTTGTTTATATATCCCAGCCTATCCTGGAAATGTCTAAGGCTCTTTCCAGTTCTCAGTCTCCCGATAGACACCTTCATCTTCCTCCACTTTCTATACATTACATCTTTATTCTTTCACATGCATATATTTAAGACTATTTGATTAATTATAAAATAAACTTTTAAAAATCTTAATTCCTTTGGGCATTTGAGCTTTTCTATCTATAAATTTATGATATTATATTTTTTTAGAATTTTTCACGCACATATTTCCTTACATTAAGAAATGTATTTAAAAATAAAGTAAAACTTTCATGTAAACAGTACTCTCTCTCCACTAATAAAAATGTCAAAAGTTGTTCTACAAATATATTCCAGAGCCCAGGGATCCGATCGAAGGGGGAAGAGAAGGGGCGCTCGGGAGCAGCCCCCAGCCCCCTCCCCTGGAGGCACAGAGGGCGGGGGCCCTGGCAAATGGCTTTCTTGCTGGCCACTTGCGGAGTGAGTAGACCCCGAGGGTCTGGGAGAGGGGCTGGCCCCCACCTCTGAGTTCCCGGGGTCCCTGCTGCCGGCCCAGAGCCTGGCCTTGTGCGCAAATGGTGGGCTCCCTCTGCCTCCTTGCCGCCGCCCCCTGGGGGATTGGATTCAGGGTTTGTTCCTAGTGTTCAAGACTTTGATAAGAAACTTACAGAGGCTGATGCTTACCTACAAATCTTGATAGAACAATTAAAGCTTTTTGATGACAAGCTTCAAAACTGCAAAGATGATGAACAGAGAAAGAAAATTGAAACTCTCAAAGAGACAACAAATAGCATGGTAGAATCAATTAAACACTGCATTGTATTGCTGCAGATTGCTAAAAGTACTATTAATCCTGCAGATGCAATATATCACCCTTTGGAACCTGTGATCAGCACAATGCCTTCCCAGACTGTCTTACCTCCAGAACCTGCTCAGTTGTGTAAGTCAGAGCAGCGTCCATCTTCCCTACCAGTTGGACCTGTATTAGCTACTTTGGGACGTCATCAAACTCCAACACCAAATAGTACAGGCAGTGGCCATTCACCACCTGGGAACAGTCTCACTTCTCCAAGCCATGTCAACTTATCTCCAAATACAGTCCCAGAGTTTTCTTATTCTAGCAGTGAAGATGAATTCTATGATGCTGATGAATTCCATCAAAGTAGCTCATCCCCAAAGTGCCTAATAGATTCTTCTGGATCTGCCTCAGTTTTGACACACAGCAGCTCAGGAAATAGTCTGAAGTGCCCAGATACCACAGAATCACTGAATTCTTCTATGTCCAATGGAACAAGCGATGCTGACCTTTTTGATTCACATGATGATAGAGACCATGATGGGGAGGCAGGGTCAGTGGAGGAGCACAAGAGCATTATCATGCACCTCTTGTCACAGGTTAGGCTTAGAATGGATCTCACTAAGGTAGTTCTTCCAACATTTATTCTTGAAAGAAGATCTCTTTTAGAAATGTATGCAGACTTTTTTGCACATCCGGACCTGTTCGTGAGCATTAGTGACCAGAAGGATCCCAGGGATCGAATGGTTTAGGTTGTGAAATGGTACCTCTCAGCCTTTCATGCAGGAAGGAAAGGATCAGTTGCCAAAAAGCCATACAACCCCATTTTGGGCGAAATCTTTCAGTGTCATTGGACATTACCAAATGGTACGGAAGAGAATACAGAGCTAGTTTCAGAAGGACCAGTACCCGGGGTTTCCAAAAACAGTGTAACATTTGTGGCTGGGCAGGTTTCCCATCATCCACCCATTTCAGCCTTTTATGCAGAGTGTTTTAATAAGAAGATACAATTCAATGCTCATATCTGGACCAAATCAAAATTCCTTGGAATGTCAACTGGGGTGCATAACATAGGGCAGGGCTGTGTCTCGTGTCTAGACTATGATGAACATTACATTCTCACATTCCCCAATGGTTATGGAAGGTCTATCCTCACAGTGCCCTGGGTGGAATTAGGAGGAGAATGCAATATTAATTGTTCCAAAACGGGCTATAGTGCAAATATCGTCTTCCACACTAAACTTTTCTATGGGGGCAAGAAGCACAGAATTACTGCTGAGATTTTTTCTCCAAATGACAAGAAGTCTTTTTGCTCAATTGAAGGGGAATGGAATGGTGTAATGTATGCAAAATATGCAACAGGGGAAAATACAGTCTTTGTAGATACCAAGAAGTTGCCTATAATTAAAAAGAAAGTGAGGAAGTTGGAAGATCAGAATGAGTATGAATCTCGCTGCCTTTGGAAGGATGTCACTTTCAATTTAAAAATCAGAGACATTGATGAAGCAACTGAAGCAAAGCACAGACTTGAAGAAAGACAAAGAGCAGAAGCCCGAGAAAGGAAGAAGGAAATTCAGTGGGAGACCAGGTTATATCATGAAGATGGAGAATGTTGGGTTTATGATGAACCATTACTAAAACGTCTTGGTGCTGCCAAGCATTAAGCTGGGAAATGCAAAGTTTACATCTGATGACCAGTAGGCATAATTCAGCAACAAACAATCTTCTTTTGGGAGAACCTATTCATTCCCTTCTTATTACAGTGGTTCCTATCTCAGGGATCCTGACTTTCCCACGCAGACAAACAATTAAAGCGGGAAAAGCTTCCCTTTTTTCCTCTGTGGCAGTTACGATTTTGACTTCAGTCCTGAGAAAAACTTCAGGTTTTGAAAACAAACCCCAGGCATTGGAAAGCATTTATAAATCCAAGTCTCTAACTCTGCACTCTAGTACTGCTATTAAGATATACAAGCTGTTTCTTAGTTCATATAATTTTTGGTGTTTTATATACACACACACACACACACACACACACACATACACATATAAAATATACCTGATGCCAGATTTTTCATAAATATTCCACCTATTGTAAATATGGGTTCCTCTGAGTTGTTTTAGAAAATTAGTGCAATGTATTAAAATCAAGTGTTAGGAAATTTCATAGTCTCACCTATAATAACTTTTATTTTGGAAGTAAAATATTATTAAATTGTAATTATACTCAGAAAAATATATATATATATTCCAAAATATTTTTTACAACTACTCAGTAAATCTCCTAACAACCTGAGTTGATTTTATACACCAAAGAGATTTTCTTTTTCACAATAGTAAGTTCAGATATACTCACACAAAAAATATAAGAATTGAGTAAATATTTTTTATTCATAAAATTACTCCATTTTTCAGACTTCCTCTAATTATCAGCAAATTATACTCTTTGCATTTGCTGGGTTTTAGTACATTAAGTGAGCAAAGTAATGGAGAGAAGCAACTAAAAGCTTCGGTTCCAGTTCATCAAATTTAATTTTAATTATGAGCAGTTAATCAAAGTAAGGCCCTGCAGGAAAGGCGCAGGCCCCTGGGACTGCCGAGACAGAAGCAGAAGCCCGGCAGGTGCAGGGACAGAGCGGGCGGCGAGAGCCGCTGCTGCGCCTGCGCGGGGACAACGGACCTGGCAGAGCTCCAGAGACGCCGGCGAGGTTAAGAAACGGTTCTCTGGGATTCTTGTTGAATTGTAACGTGAATGTACTGGACATAAAGTTGTTTTGAGTCTGTTATGCATTCTTACAAGAACTCTGTAAAGTGAGTGGTTTCTGTAGAGGCTATAAAAGCTGAGGAGATTTCCCCAAATCACACGGTCGCTCCATAACTGGGCCAGGACTTTACCCAGATTCTCTGACTCCAAAATCTAAGATTAGTGGTCTTCAGTAATCTCCACAGCCCTTTTCCGCCAAGGCCAGCGAATGGACTAGAGAGAGGCCTTTCATCGATGTGAGTCCACCGCGGTCTCCCCGGGAAGCCGCGCAGCTGGCGGCCGGAAAGCCAACGCGCGGAGGCCCCTGTCGCCCTCCTCTGCTCGCTGCCTTTGCTAAAAGCCTGGTGGATGTCCTCGTGGCTCACTGAAACCCTCAGGAAAAGGAGTAAAACTCTTCATATTTCAAAAAGGTTCTGATCCCTTTTAAAGAATGCAGACTGATCAGTTACAGAATAATGGTGGAAATGCCACATAAATTTAACACCCAGT
Source organism: Mirza zaza (assembly GCA_008750895.1). Lineage (NCBI taxonomy): Eukaryota > Metazoa > Chordata > Mammalia > Primates > Cheirogaleidae > Mirza > Mirza zaza. The sequence continues at coordinate 81,448 of VSMD01109802.1, forward strand.
GTGAGATGTTAAGGGTAAAATTATGGTCAGTTATTTAAAGCAAATTAGAAGAAACTGACACACATAAAACTTTATCTGATGTTGCATACACAATAGATACATACATTTGTACTTATTCCTATATAAACAACATGCTTCCCTTGAATGCCACAGCAATTTCAAAAAGAGTGCTTATATTGTAGGTCAAAATGGTTAACAAGACCTGGTTCTATTATTCTGCTGCATATAGTTTCAGTTCCAAAATAGTGCTCTAATTGATGGTTTATACTTTCACTCTTCCTGATGGAACTTGGCTTTATACTGCCAAATGCTGGACACTGCTTTCATATGTTTTTATGAAATCTTGATTTAATTTTGGTTAGTTAGTGATTATTAATGTTGGACCCTCATAGCTATATATATATATATATATATATATATATATATATATATAATTTGTTTACAACAAGGTAACGGAGTTTTGGCTAAGTGTGCCTACGTTTTGTTAAGCATACCCTTTGTTGCAAAGAACTTGTGAGCAGTCTGAGGGGCCAACCGGCGGGGTGCTGTGCCACACCGCGCAAAGCCTCCTTCTGCGCTGGTGCTCATTCCCTGCTCCTGGCGCCCCCTCCTGGAAGGGATTCAATGGAAGGGGGTCCCTGTGCCCACAGCCCCTTTCCAGAGTCAGTGTGGGCACGTCAAGGCCCAGCCCCTCCCCAGCTCAGGGCAACTCTGAGAACCTTTCCCAATGTCAGAGCTCCCCAAGAGGCTGGCTGATGCGTCTCACACAGATCACAGCCTACACTGTCTCTCTATCCGATCTGCTGCTTCTTTCTTCCTCTAGGTCATCTCCCACAACACCTCACACACCCAGAGCCCTGCCTTAGAGACTGCTTTCTAGAAACCAACCCAAACAGTGCCACATTACTTGGCTCTTGTCCGTCTAGCCCAAGTAAGCAATCTCATCTTGTTGCTACCAAGTATGGAGTGAAGGTCACGGAATAGACCACCCACAAATATACCACTTTGGCATAAAGGTTATTTCGAGCTGGAGGAAAGTGAGAATCAACAGATGCAGAAAAAAACGGCTTCCTGGAACTTTCCTTATCTGAATAAAACCAGAAATGTCTGAGAGATGAGGACTGCTGTCCATCCTCCCTCCAGGGAAGTCTTATTGACCAAGAAGAACTCAACTCCAAGATGGCCCTGCACGGGTAATGCCTGCCTTCCCTTAGAGCCCTCACATACTGCTCTGCCACTGTTTGCAGCCCTCGAAACCCTTTTCCTTTGTCTTCTCAGTTCTCCATGACATTAGTTATTCCTCATTAAGATGCTATATAAGCCCAAGCTGTAGCCAGCCCTCTGAGCTCTGAGCATTCCCACTTGTAAGCACCATGCATGCACATGTCCGTAAACACTTGTTTGCTTTTCTCTTGTCAGCTTAACTTACAGAACCCTGGCTGGAAACCCTAGAAGCAGGAAGGGGAAAATTTTCTTCCTCATCTCTTAGGTAATTGTCTCAAATAGTCTGCAAGCATTTGCTCAGAGTGTCCTAGCATCAGGCACTGTGCTTTGAGTAGGCAATACAGACAGAAATGACACCTTAGTTGTTGCTAAAGAAGAGCTTAAGCCATGAATAAAAAATTTACATGCACACATTCACAACTCACCATTTTTCTTACCCACTTGTTACCTCACATTGTATTTTTCTTTTCCTGTCGGCATCTGAGGTCATTTCATTCCCATATGGGCACACACGTGCCTTGTAACTCCCATCTTCCCTCAGCAGGCACCAATGAACTTCTGCCTACTTTCTTCCCAACCTTTACTTCCTACGTAATTCCTGCAGGCCTGGTAGGCACAGCAGGTCGGTATACACCACGTGCAACACTGAGGCAGGGAAGAAGAAAGCCGGAGACGCCCACCACCCACGCTGAAAGCCCACGGAGAGGCCCCATCTGGGTCTCTGCTAACTTGTAGCCTGTTGTTTCCATGTACTTTTCCTCAAGCAAGAATAGTCAGAGGGAAAAAACTCTAATTTTAAAAATTGTTTTATTTACAAATTAATTGTGTTTTGTCTTTTTCCTTTATCTTTAATGTGAAACACAGTATTTCACCATCCTTATGTAACAAGCTGACCATGGACAGGTCTTAACTTCCCGGTTCAGGGCTGTTAGGTGTCAGGGGTGCGTACATGTGTGTGTTTAAATAAAGCAAGTAATTTTACTTTAATGTAAAATATTCAAACTCACAAATGTTTTTAGCCATTTAATCCTTATCCAGTCCCATTATGTCTCCAGTTTATAAAGGAAATACTGTTTCTTCCCTCATTTGGGAGTATGAGGTTCAAAGTACTGGAAGAAGTGAATTTGGGCTGAAGTCATGAAAACCCAGCTGGCTTGAGCTCGAATCCGTAGTGTACTGTTATCAGATGCAAGACCTTGGCAAAGTCCAGTCTGTGACTCTGGAAGAGAGTACTTTCTTGAGGTAAGCCTCAATTCTCTGTGGCTATCAGACATCATGGCATTGCTGTGAGAATTAAGGAATGATTGACAGGAAGAACAGGAAGCACTTGGAAGGCACCTGGTTTGTGGTAGGTGCTGAGCAAATGGAAACTGTCTTATCTAAATTGAAAAAGTTAAGAACTTTACATTTAAAAGCAAAAACATATTTCAACTGCCTAGCAAAATAGAACATGTTCTTTTGAACATTTTCACAGAAGAGGATGCCGGCAATGCAGTTCATTGTTTTCAGATGAATTATACAGGTCTGTAGAAGACAGAGACTGCTTGAGGCAGCTGTCAGTTTTATACCCAAAGATGAGTACTTTCCACAAGGTGCTCAGTCCTTAAATATGCATTTGTGATTTCACTTGCCACAAGAATATTTCACACTTAAGGACATAACATTAGGAAAATGAGTCAGAGTCTTTGACTACCTAGGTGCCTCTCCTGAGAATTTCTTGATAATAGTGTGTTACAACATTCTAGACATATATATATCTGTCTTTTCTGAGTACTTATGACCTTCTAGGGTAATATTTTTTGACTGGGTGTGAATCACATACTGCAGTTCTACTAGATAAATCCTCTAAGAAGTCATTTTTGATGTCTATAAAATTTTTTTAAATTGTGATACATATTTTCTGGGTGTTGATAGTAAATACTAAAGAAAAAGTTTTACAGTGGTCTATTTCCCTCAGCAGGTAAGCTAGCTTCCTACATTTCACAGTGGAAATTTGATCTGTGGAATTGGAATGAGGGTTTTGTTTTGCTTTATCATGGTGTGTTTAGGCTATAGAAGTAACAAAGTAGGCATTCTCTCTGTCAGTTTTATGGGACAGTCATTAATTCAAGGGCAGAAAATTTGATTAGTCTGAGGATTATAAGAAAGAAGATCCGTCTTTTCCTGAAGGTCATGGAAAAATGTTAGGCTGGGAACACAGGCATGTGGCTGCTGCCAGGAAGTTGCTCTGATGTTAGTAGCATGCCATCACACGTTCATTTATTTATCCATTCAACAACGGGGTTAACATCTTCTAGATATTGGGCTAACATCTTGAGAGGCTAACATCTAGATATTGCCAGACAGCAGCAAACAAACCCGGAAAGGCCACTGCCAACACAGAGCACACATCCCAGTGTGGGGAAGGACAAACAAAACAGATATTGAAAAACAATGCAGATGGTGATGGTACCAGAAAAAATACACCAGAGTAATGCCTTCTGTGCATGGGGATTTGGGAAAGCCTCTCTGCGGGGTAATGTGTGAACGAGTCCTGACTAGCTAGAAGCCATGGAAAGATCTCAAGAGAAGAACCTCCAGGATGGAGGACCCAGCACTGGCAATGGCCTGCAGAGAAGCAAGCTCAACATGAACCACAGACAGCAGGAGTCAGAGCAGCCCTGCTGCAGTGAAAGAGAGACTGAGTGCTGGGGGCTAAGAGGGACAGGCAGACAGCGGCCATTCCCGATGAAGCTTTTCAGACGAGGGTAAGGAGTCTGGGGAGGCCACCAGAGGACTGGAAAGAGGAAAGGTCCCTCTGCTGCTATGTTCAGAGTAAATTGTAGGTGAGCAAAATTGGAAGCAGGGGACTGGTTTGAGACTGTTTTCAAGAGATCGTGCCAAGGTTCAGATGGCTGCACGATTGAGGAAAGAGGAGGCTAGGGAAAGGAGCTGGAAAATTTGGGATCCCAGCAAGTTTTCCAATGCTGTGGCCTGGTACTAAGGGTAAAAGGTCTTTGTTCCTTGTTTCCTGAGCCCTGTGCTTTGATAAACCATTGCATATGCTCAGTAATTTACCTTTGGCTCTTCCAAGTCACCAAGGTTGCTTGAGGTGGCAGCAGGCAGGAGGCAAAGACATCAGTGTGAGTTTGGGTACCTACCGGCTACTCGAGAAGGCAAGTTCTCAGGGATGGACTATCCAATATTCTTAGTAAAAGTTAAACAGTTGTTTTCATTTACATATTAGTATTTGACTGCATGTCCTGTGCTCAGTCGATAGAGACTGTTTACATCCAACATCTACCAAGGGGAACTGAAATCCAAATTTTAGAAAGCAGATTTACAAATGCATTTTGGAATACAATTATTTTTCATGCTGGGAAACCTTTGTCCTTATAGTGCAGGTCCACATTGTTGCATATTCTTATTTCTCAATTATCACAGATTAGATATTTCTTTTTAATTTAAAGTATTCAAACTATTATGAGAATTGCTAAGTGAAAGAAGCTAGTCTGAAAAGGCTACATATTGTATAATTCCAATTATATGCATTCTGGAAAAGGCAAAACTATAGAGATAGTGAGAAAATCAGTGGTCTCTAGTAAATAATGTATCAATATTGGTTCATTAATTATAACAAATGTATCATAGTAATGTAAAATGTTAATAATGGGGGAAACTAGCTGTGGGTTATATGATAAGTACCTGTATTATCTTCTTAATTTTTCTACCGTGTTTCCCCAAAAATAAGACCTACCTATAAAATAAGCCCTAGCAGGATTTCTAAGCATTTGCGCAATATTAGCCCTACCCTGAAAATAAGACCTTGTGATGGCCGTGGCTATGCAGTGTATCAGCACAACCCATGCATTTCATTGTGGAGCCGTAAAGACAACTCGCAGCCCTTCTCATCTGCCCCATGAGAGCTCTATTGATCGACATGAGTGATTGGGGCCAATGGTTCTAAAGGAAATAGAATTGCATGAAATTCAGGATGGAATTTGGGGTTTGAAGAGTTATGATGATGTTCCAAAAGAAGATGACTTAACTCTATTTGAATAAATGTAGATTGTTGTACCGTACTTAAAAAAATAACACATCCCCTGAAAATAAGCCCTAGCGTGTCTGCTTGAGGAAAAATAAATATAAGACCTTGTCTTATTTTCAGGGAAACACGGCATAAATCTGAAATTGTTCTAAAAAATGAAGTAGATTTTAGAGATGTCAAGGGAGAAGACTTCCAGTTAGAAACAATATGGCTAGCTACATTCCTCTCTATTCCTTCTATTATGCACAGCTAAAACTCGGGGCATTAGCCATAAAACAAATATAAAAATACAGACTGGCTAGGGACCTTAGGCCTTATGGAAGGACAGGGCGGTGAGTGTTTCTTAAATTTTTTTTCTTTGCCTCCTAAATATCCTAGCTTAGATGCTAGAGAAGTTTGCAATCCAGAACACCAATGGGTGCAGACAAAAAAACTCTTTAATTAAAGATGGCTCTCTTCAACCGAAGGACAAAGAAAGAGACAATTTAGTAAGACAGAAACTTTTTTGACAATAATCATTCTTCTTTAGCCAAACCCAGAGAAAAAATAATGTGGCCTCCCCAGCCCATCAGCAAACCTGAGTGGATAACCTAGAATTCCTCCTTCTTTCCAGGAGGTAAAGTGGAGAATGCTTGGAAAGCCTAGATATCCACCCTCACCTGCCAAGGGTAGGATGGCACCCTATGTTCTTCCAGTGCTAAATCAGAAACTTTAAATAAGATCCAGAGTCTAACAATACTCAAAAGGCAAGAGCATAATTTAAAAATCATCATTGTACCAAGAACCAAGAAATATCAACTTGAATAAAAACAGACAATTAACAGACTTCAATAAGAAAATGTCACAGATGTTGGACTTATCTGACAAGAATAAGAAATTACAGGAGGCCAGATCAAGATGGTGGATGAGAAACGCCGCCAGACAGAGTGTCTCTGCAGAAAAGACAGATTCTAGCAGAAATTAGAAGAAAGAAGCAAGCAGACGAGCATACATCGGATGAGGGTCAGAAGGAGGCGTGCCTGAGACCACGGGAGACTCCACGGGAGGAGGCTGCAGAGGAGAACCGGAAGCAGAGACCTCCGGAGCAGCCTGGAGACCAGCGGCAAGGGGAGGCGCAGCGATTACCTCTCCCCTCCCCTGCATCTCGGACTGCTGGTGGGCTCCCCAGCAGGTGGGGAGACCTGCGGACACCAGCCTAGAGACAGCCACTGCCAGTGAGCGGTAAACCTGTAGTGGACGCAGCACCAGGCTCCCAAATCCCTCGGGGCACCTCCCAGTGCACAGACCCGAGCCTCGAGGCAGGCGCCATAATGCCTCACTCCTCTACCCCGACCCTGTCGGCAGCTGCCAAAAGAGAAAATACAGCCACCAACCTGAGGCACCTCCAGGGGACGGGACCTTCCCTTTTAGGGCCCTAAAGCTGACTGAGGGGAACTCTGAAGGTGAGCTCCCTACCCCGCCAGCCCTCCCAGGTACTGCTGGCACGGTGATCCCAGGAGAATGGGGCAGACCCTGAGGCTGAGAGACATAGACCCAGCTTAGGCTCCACTGGGTGAATTGGGACTGGCACTCCTCTCCCTGGTGGGGATATAGTTTGAACTCTGGGGACCAGAGGTCAGACCTGAAGACCAGATGCTGTGTACCCAGGTCTCACATTGCCCGGGACACAGAAGGGATATATGCGAACAGCCTGCTGAGGTGTGTGTGCACTTAGGGGCAGATCAGCGTCCTAGAGGGCAGCACTCCTCCCAAAGGGAGGCCATGAGACCAGCCCAGGTGGCTTTCCTGAGCAGGGAACCTCCCGGCCAGCATCACAGCCAGGGGAGGCCCGGTGGTGGGAGGTCTGGCCTGCCAGTAGAGACCCAGGAGTAGCCGTGGAGTTGAGGAGGGTGGTAAGAAGCAAGGCCCACTCCAGACAGTGAGTCTCAGACTGTCCCACCCCCACATGCAGACTTTCTGACTGAACGGGGCCATTCCAGACTCTCTCGGGTGGATTTTCCTGTAAGCAGAGAACAGAACTTTGACCCCTGCTAACGGCATTGGTGGTGCCTGAGGGCAGGCTTACCTGAACCAGCTTTGCCCAGACTCTCTCCTAGACCAGCCATCACTGAGGGGGAGAAAAGGACACACCTGGAAGTCCCAGGGCCCCACCCACCACCTGAGGCACTAGAGTGCCTCTCTAGAGAATCAAGAGTTGGTCACAGGACACAAAAACAACAGCGTAGCCTGTTCCTCCAAGCAAGCGCCACCTACTGACAAGAAGGACATACTGCACACCCTTTTCACGGCACCTACTGACTCATTATACAGGGAGTGGTCAAATATCACCCACAGACACCACCAACTGGCTCAGAAACTAAACAAGGCCTGTGAATACCCAAACGAAAACCTAAAGGAAAGAAGCAACAACTGATCGACATGGGAAGAAATAATCGAAGGAACTCCAGAAATATGAAGAACCAAACAGAAACCACACCCACAAAGAGGAGCACCAGCCCCATAGAAACGGACACCAACCAAAATCAGGCAACCAAAATGAGAGAAGAAAAATTCTGAATGCGGATCATAAGAAACTTCAATGACCTGCAAGAACAACTCAATAACCAAGACAAAGAAACCACAAAAAGCCTCCAGGACCTGGAACAAAAGTTCACTAAAGAAATCGATACAATGAAGAAAAGTTTAACCAAACTCCAGGAAATGAAGAATCAATTCAGGGAACTACAAAATACAGTGGAAAGCCTCAAGAACAAGGTAGAACAAATAGAAGAAAGAATCTCAGACATTGAAGATAACACCTTCCAATTAAAGAAATCAGTTAGAGATAGAGCAGAGAAACAAGAGAAAAGAGCAAAGCCTACAAGAGATTTGGGATTATGGGAAGAAACCTAATGTGAGAGTAATAGGATTACCAGAAGGGGAAGAAGATAACACTCAAGGATGGGACAAGCTACTTGAAGATATAATAGAGGAAAATTTCCAAGTCCTTACTAAAAATCTCAATATACAAGTTCAAGAAGCTCAGAGGACCCCTGGGAGATTCAATGCAAACAGGAAGACGTCACGACATGCAGTCATCAGACTGACCAAAATATCAACTAAAGAGGCCCTTCTAAGAGCTGTAAGACGAAAGAAGCAAGTAACATACGAGGGAAAGCCAATTTGAATAACACCAGACTTCTCGACTGAGACTTTACAAGCAAGGAGAGACTGGGGCCCCATTCTCACTCTTCTGAAGCAAAACAATGCCCAGCCTAGAATCTTATTCCCACCAAAACTAAGTTTTGTATATGAAGGAGAAATCAAGACATTCTCAGATAAGCAAAGACTGAGGGAATTCACCAAGACAAGACCAGCCCTTCAAGAAGTACTGAAAACAGTGTTACCCACGGATCAGCACAATAAACGCTCATGAATGGAAATCTACTTAAAGCTACAGATCAAAGCCCAGACACTACAGTGGCTCAAGAGAGAAAACAAAGCAACAAAGTTCAACCCAACATAATGAACGGAAATCTGCCCCACCTATCAGTTATCTCAATGAATGTGAACAGCTTGAACTCCCCACTCAAGAGACATAGGCTGGCAGAATGGATAAGAAAACACAAGCCAAGTATCTGCTGCCTTCAGGAAACACAACTAACCTGCAAGGATGCAGTTAGACTAAAGGTAAAGGGGTGAAGAACAATATTTCAAGCAAATGGAAGCCAAAACAAAGCTGGTGTGGAGGTGCTGATTACAGATAACTTAGTTTTTAAATAAACAAAAGTAATAAAAGACAAAGAAGGTCAGTATATAATGGTGAAGGGTACAGTTCAATAAGAAGACATAACAATTCTAAATATATATGCACCCAACCAACCTTGGTGCACCCAGATTCATAAATCAAACTCTACTGGATCTAAACAAATGGATAAACAACAACACCATAATAGTTAGAGACTTTAACACCCCATTGATAGCACAGGACAGATCCTCCAAATAGAAAATCAACAAAGAAATAATGGACTTAAACAGAACCCTAGAACAAACGGGCTTGACTGACATTTACAGGACATTCTACCCCCAAACCACTGAATATACGTTCTTCTCATCAGCTCAAGGCTCATTCTCTAAGATTTACCATATCCTAGGACACAAAGCATGTCTCAAACAATTTAAAAAATAGAAATTATACCATGTTTCTTTTCATACCACAATGGAATAAATGTAGAAATCAATCCTAACAGGAATCCTCATTTCTACACACAGTCATGGAAACTAAACAACCTTCTGCTGAATGATCACTTCATAAATGAGGAAATCACGATGGAAATAAAAAAATTCTTTGAAATAAATGACAAAGGTGACACAAGTTATCAAAACCTGTGGGACACAGCTAATACAGTCCTGAGAGGAAAGTTTATTTCCATAAATGCCTCTATCCAAAAGTCGAAAAGATCACAAATAGACAACCTAATGAATTGTCTCAAAGAGCTGGAAAAAGAATAACAGACCGACCCCCAAACCCAGCAGAAGAAGTGAAATCATTAAGATCAAGTCAGAACTAAACAAAATTGACAACAGGGAAACTATACGGAAGATTAATAAAACAAAAAGTTGGTTCTTTGAAAAAATAAACAAAATTGACACACCATTGGCTAGACTAACAAAAAGCAGAAAAGAAAAATCTCTAATAAGCTCCATCAGGAACAATAAAAGAGAAATCACAACTGATGCCACAGAGATACAAGATATAATTTATGAATACTGCAAAAACCTCTATGCACACAAACTGGAAAATGTGGAGGAAATGGACAATTTCTTAGAAACACACAGCCTCCCTAGGCTCAACCAGGAAGAAATAGAATTCCTGAATAGACCAATATCAAGTACTGAAATTGAAACAGCAATCAAAAACCTTCCTAAAAAGAAAAGTCTCAGACCCGATGGTTTCACACCTGAATTTTACCACACCTACAAAGAAGAACTGGTGCATATCCTTCAGAAATTATTCTACAACATTGAGAAGTATGGAATCCGCCCCAACACATTTTATGAAGGGAACATAACCCTGATACCAACACCAGGAAAGGATGCAACAAAAAAAGAAAACTACAGACCAATATCCCTTATGAATATAGATGCAAAAATTCTCAACAAAATCCTAGCCAATCAAATCCAGGTGCTGGTCAAGAAAATAATTCATCACAACCAATTGGGCTTCATCCCAGGGATGCAGGGATGGTTCAACATATGTAAATCTATAAATGTAATTCACCATATAAACACAAGCAAAAACAAAGACCATATGATCCTCTCAATAGACGCAGAAAAATCATTCAACAAAATTCAACACCTTTTTATGACAAGAACACTCAACAAAATAGGCATAGACGGGGCTTAACTAAAAATGATACAAGCTATATATTACAAACCCACAGCCAATATCATACTGAATGGGGAAAAATTGAAAGCATTCCCACTTGGAACTGGAACAAGACAAGGTTGCCCACTATCTCCACTTCTGTTCAACATAGTGCTGGAAGTCCTCACTACAGCAATCAGAGAAGAGAGTGGAATTAAGGGCATCCAAATGGGAGCAGAAGAGATCAAACTCTCACTCTTCGCTGATGACATGATATTATACCTAGAAAACCCCAAGGATTCAACCAAGAGACTCCTTGATCTGATAAACAAATTTGGTAAAGTCTCAGGATACAAAATCAATACACACAAATCAGAGGCATTCATATACGCCAACAACAGTCAAAGTGAGAACCAAATCAAAGACTCGATTTCCTTCAAAATAGCAACAGAGAAAATAAAGTACCTTGGAATATATTTAACTAAGGAGGTAAAATACCTCTAGAGGGAGAACTATGAAACACTGAAGAAGGAAATAGCAGAGGACGTAAACAGTTGGAAGAATATACCATGCTCATGGGTCGGCAGAATCAACATTGTTAAAATGTCTATACTACCCAAAGTGACCTACAGAGTCAACGCAATCTCTATCAAAATACCATAATCATTTTTCACAGATATAGAAAAAATAATTTTACGCTTCGTATGGAACCAGAGAAGACCCCATATAGCAAAATCAATCTTCGGCAATAAAAACAAAATAGGTATCAATTTACTAAACTTCAAACTATACTACAAGGCTATAGTCATTAAAACAGCTTTTTACTGGCACAAGAACAGGGACATTGACCAGTGGAACAGAACAGAGAACCCAGATATAAAACCATCCTCATGTAGCCAACTAATCTTCGATAAAGCAGACAAAAACATACACTGGGGAAGAGAGTCCTTATTCAATAAATCGTGCTGGGAAAACTGGATAGCCATATGTAGAAGACTGAAACAAGACCCACACTTTCACCTCTCACAAAAATCAACTCATGCTGGGTAACAGACTTGAACCTTAGGTGTGAAACTATTAGAATTATAGAGGAAAATGTTGGAAATATGCTTCTAGACATTGGCCTAGGCAAAGAATTTATGAAGAAGACCCCAAAGGTAATCACAACAGCAGCAAAAATAAACAAATGGGACCTAATGAAATTAAAAAGCTTCTGCACAGCCAAAGAAACTGTCAAGAGAGCAAACAGACAATCCACAGAATGGGAGAAAATTTTTGCAAGCTACACATCTCATAACGGGCTGATAACTAGAATGTATTTAGAACTCAGGAAAATCAGCAAGAAAAAAATCAAACAGCCCTATCAAAAAATGAGCAAAGGGCATGAACAGAAACTTCTCAGAAGAAGACAGAATAATGGCCAACAAACATATGAAAAAATGTTCAACATCTCTAATCGTCAGGGAAATGCAAATCAAAAACCACAATGAGATATCACTTAACTACAGTAAGATTGCCCTTTATCAAAAAGTCCCCAAACAACAAATGCTGGCGTGGATGCAGAGAGAGAGAAACACTCCTACACTGCTGGTGGGATTGCAAACTAGTTCAACCTCTGTGGAATGCAATACGGAGATACCTCAAAGTCATACTAGTAGATCTACCATTTGATCCAGCAATTCCACTACTGGGCATCTACCCAAAAGATCAAAAGTCACTTTATGAAAAAAAAAGTCACCTGCACTCGAATGCGTATAGCAGCACAATTCACAATTGCAAAGCTGTGGAAACAACCCAAGTGCCTATCAATTCATGAGTGGATTAATAAAATGTGGTATATGTATACCATGGAATACTAAGCTTTAAGAGACAACGGTGATCTAGCACTTCTTGTATATTCCTGGATACAGCTGGAACCCATTCTATTAGGTGAAGTATCTCAAGAATGGAAAAACCAGCACCACATGTACTCGCCAGCAAATTGGTATTAACGGACCAACACCTAAGTGGAAATATAGGAGTAACATTTATCGGATGTCGGGAGGGTGGGAGGTGGAAGAGGAGAGGGGTACATAGAACCACAATGAGTAAGATGTGCAACATTTGGGGGATGGACATGCTTGAAGCTCTTACTCGAGGGGGGAGGGAGGAATGGGCAATATAAGTAACCTTAACACTTGTACCCCCATAATACGCTTAAATAAAATAAATGACATAATCTGATACAGGCAGGAAAACTGCACTATTTGTAATTAGCTACCAGTAGTATTCCCCTAAAAAATACAATTTGGATATAAAGTGGAAAAAAAAATTACAAAAACACTCGAAACAAATAAAAATAGAAAAAAAGTCAGCAAAGAAATAGAAGATTGGAAAAAAAAAACACCAAATGAAAATTTTAGAACTGAAAAACAGCAAAGTCTAAATAAAGACTTACTATTGGGATAGCTGTAATAGAGTGAAAATGAGTCAACTTGAAGATATAACAAATGAAATTACATCATGTGAACAGAAGACAGAAATATATTGGGCTCAATGACAGTAAACATAAAAATATATCATATCAAAGCTTGAGGGAAGCAGCTAAAGCAGTGATAAGAGGCAAATATATAGCACTAAATTCTTACATCAGGAAGAAATTGGTCTAAAAATCAATCATCTAAGGTTTAAACTTAAGAAAGTAGAAAAAGGAGAGAAAAATAAACCCAAAACAAGCAGATGAAAGGAAATAATAAAGGTAAGAAAATAATGAAACTGAAAGCAGATAGAGAAAATTGAAGAAACAAGTAGCTGAGGCTTTTTTAAACATCAATTAAATTGGCAAGTCTTTATCAGGATTTATGAAGAAAAAGAGAGGAAGGCACAGATTGTTAAAATCTGAGATGAAAATGGGCTATCACTGTACATGTCACACACATTAGAGTAGTAAGGAAATATAGGAAGAATTCTACCCATAAAAATTCTATCATTTAGATAAAATGGTCCCATTCCTAAAGTACTAAAATTTACTCAATCTTAAATAATTAAAGTAACTATTAATGAAATTAATACTTGAAAAAACTCCCTAAAAGTAACTTTCTAGGACCAAAATTCCTACCTAACATTTAGAAAGAATTAGAAGAATAAGGAACTATTTTATACAATATCTTCCCCAAAATATAAGACAATGAAGTACTTTCCACTTCATTCCATGAACTCAGCATTACCCTGTAACAAAACCAAAGACACTACAAAAAAAAACCTATTCACTAATATTCCTCATGAATATAGACACAAAACCCTGAAAAAAAGTAAAGCAAATATACAAAAAGAATTATACACCACGACCACAGGAATTTATTACAGTAATGCAAGGCTATATCCATATTCTAATATCAATCAATGTAATCTATCATATTTTTCAATCATATAAACATATCAATTGATGCAGAAAAAACATTTGACAAAATTCAACAATTCATAATCAACATGTTCAGCAAAAGTGCATAAAGAGGAACTGCCTCAAACTGGTAAAGAATATGTAAATAAGACATAGAGCTAACATGATATTTTATGAAGATTGTTTTCTTCCTAAAACCAAGAATAAGGCAAAGATGTCTATTCCTGACACTGCTATTCAACATCATACTGAAGTTCTAGCCAGTTCAATAAAGCAAGAAAAAATAAAGCAAAATGCTTGAAATCAGAAATAAAAAAAACAAAACTGCCCTATTTTGCAGAAGATATTATGGTCTACGTTGTACATCTCAAGAAATCTACAAAAAATTCCTAGAACTAATACAACAGTCCATCAATATTACAGAATATAAGATCAATGTACAAAAGTAATCACATTTCTATGTACTAACAATGAACACCTGAAAGCCAAATTAAAAATATAATATTTAAAATTGCTCAAAAAATACTTAGATACACATGAACAAAGCACAGGCTGAAAACTACAAAATGCTGATCAAAGAAATCAAAGATGACATAAATAATTGGAAAGACAATTCACCTCCATGGATTAAAGGACTAAACACAATAGGGATATCAGTTCTCCTCAAATTGATATATGGGGTTAAAGTAATTCCTATCTAAATCACAGTAAGATTTTTTATAGCTATAAATAAACACATTCTCCAATTTATATGGAAAGGCAAAAGAACCAGAATAGCCAAAATGATTTTTAAAAAAATAAGAATAAAGAATAAAGAAACCACTTTTCTCAAGTATAAAGCTTATGTAGCTACAAAAATAAAATCTGCATAGAATTGGTGAAGGTATAGACACATATTTAAAGGAATGAGATAGAAAACTGAGAGATAGACCCACAGAAGTATGGCCAACTGATTTTTGACAAAGGCAAAAGAGTAATTCATTGGAGGAAAAGTAATCTTTACAATAAATGCTTAAGTAATTACACATGCATAGTTTAAGAAAAGTGATTTTCAATATAAGCTTTACACTTTACATAACTTAAATCAACTGGATTATTTTTTAAATATAAAACATAAGAATATAAAACTTTTAAAAATATGGGGAAAAAATCTTCAGAGCTTAGGTTAGGTGGAAAGTTTTTAGACATGACATCAAAAGCACAATCCAAAAAAAAAAAGAAGAAAGATAATATAGATCCTGTTAAGAGGATAAAAAGAAAGTCTACAAATTAGGAGAACATAATTGCAAACAACACAATTTGCAATTGCAAATTTGCAACTCTAACAGAGGACTCATATCTAGAAAATATTACAAAATTCTCAGAACACAATAGAAAAATAAACAATGTGAAATCGGCAAACTATATAAACAGACATTTTGCCAAAGATGGTATATTGATGACAAATGAACATATTAAAAGATATTTTTGACAGCAATAGTTCTTAGGAAATTCAAATTAAAACCCCAATGAGGCCGGGTGCTGTGGCTCACGCCTGTAATCCTAACACTCTGGGAGGCCAAGGCAGGAGGATGGCTCAAGTCAGCCTGAGCAAGAGCAAGACCCTGTCTCTACTAAAAATAGAAATAAATTAGTCAGACAACTAAAAAAAAGATATATATTATATATATATATATATATATATATATACATATATACACACAATTAGCCAGGCCTGGTGGCGCATGCCTGTAGTCCCAGCTACTAGGGAGGCTGAGGCAGGAGGATGACTTGAGCCCAGGAGTTTGAGGTTGCTATGAGCTAGGCTGATGTCACAGCACTCTAGCTGGGGCAACAGAGTGAGACTCTGTCTCAAAAAAAAAAAACAAAAAACAAAAAAACCCAAAAAACAATGATTATATATATATATATATATATATATATATATATATATATATATCCGAAATAGAAATAATAGTGACACCACCAATTGCCAGCAAGGATGTAGAGAACTGGATCACCCATAATATACTATTCTGAAAAATAGTTAAACATAGACTTACCCTAAAATACAGCAATCACACTTCTGGTTATTTATCCCAGAGAAATGAATATTATGTCAACACAAGAACCTGTATCCAAATGTTCATAGCAACTTTAAACACAATAACTCCAAAATGGGAAGTCAAATGTCTTTTAATGGATGAATGGTTAAACAAATTCTGGTAAATACCTATCATAGAATAATATCCAGCAATTAAAAAAGACTATTGACATATGTGACAAATTGAATGGCTCTCAAAGGGGTTAATGAACAAAACACCAACATAAAAAGGTTACATATGTATAATTTCATTTATATAACATTCTCCAAATTTTAAAATTACAAAGGTGGAAAACAGGTTAGTTTTAGGGGTTAGAGATAGCACAAGGTACTTTTTTGTGATTATGGAGCAGTTTTGTATCTTGATTACAGTGATGGTCACACAAATCTACATGTGTAATAAAATGGCATTGAACTACACACACACAAAACACACACAACACAAACACAAGTGCATTTAAAACTAGTAAAATCTGCAAAAAGTCTGTAGATTGTACCAATGTCAATTTCCTAGTCTGACTACTGGAGAAACGTAGGCAAAAATACAGGTGGCCACTCTGCACTAGCTTGGCAACATTTTGTTATTTATGATTATGTCAACATTAAAATTTGCTTACATGTCACAAAGCACACTGAACTTCCTCTCTGGGGAAAATGAAACACTATATAATGTGTATTTCCATTGGCCCACCTTTATTAAGGGCTACTAATTGAAAATGCCCACATAAAGTAACCAAATCCTGTGTTTGCTGCTAGCATATCGAAGAGTTCATTCTTGGCCTTGAGGAAGTTTCCAGAATGGGCTGATGAACAGAACACTGGTGGTACTGGATGGGGAAAGCATAGAAATGGGACTGGTAGCGGTGGCTAATTCCCTGGGACGTGCCAGGGACAAGCATGAAGGCGAACGCAGGGAGACTTGAGATGGTGGACATGCCTCGGAAGGGGGCATCTGTTGTGATGGACGAGTCCAAGGGCGCAGGTGTCTGCGATCAGCCTCGCGGGCTGCCGTGGTCCAGACGCTGCCTGTGCAGACAAAGGGACGCTATTTAAGAAGGTAGTTGTAGACTGAAGGGAAAAAATAGAAGCCATATTCTCATGAAAAATTTGTTTTCATGTAATATAAAACAAGTTTTTGATTTTCTTATCTAGAGGTTTGGTTAATTTGTGAAAAGCCAAAAAGCAACCAAAACCATATATTAGAAAGAGGAAAAATATCTTTTAATTTTTAAATTGGGCAAATGATCTGAACACACACTTCAAGAAAGCTATATGGGTGGCAAATAAATGCATAAAAAATGCTCAACATCATTCGTCATTAGGGAAAAGCAAATTAAAACCTCAGTGACATACTACTACATATTTATCGAAATAGCTAAAATACAAAAGTAGTGATGATAGCCAACACTGGCAAGACTACAGAGCAATATCACTCATCATTGCTCATGGGCCCACAAAATGACGCAGTCACTTTGGAAGACAATTTGGCAATTTCTTTAATGTTAAATATGGAGTTACCATATAATTCACCCATTGAATGCCTAGGTATTTACTAAAGCAAATTGAAACCAAATTAGCACAAAACTCATACTTGAATGTTTAGAGCAGCTTTTTTGTAACTGCTAAAACCAGGGGGAAAAACGAACACTATGCCCTTCAATAAAGGAACTGATAAAAACAAAGTGTGATGCATGCATAAAATGGAATACTATTCAAGGATAAAAAAGACAGCAATGATTGATTCATTCGACAACATGGATGAAACAGTGTATTTTGCTAAGTGAAAGAAACCAGCCACAAAAAGCTATATATTATGAGATTCCATTCATGAAATTTGGGAAAAGGGAAAAACTATGGGATGAGCACATGTTCATTGCCATTGGTTGTGGGAGGAGAGATGATTAACTACAAAAGAATTGCACAGGGAGCACTTTTAGGGTGATTGGTACTGGAGTAGGATCCATGGCTCTATGCGCTCACCACAAAAGTGAACTCTAATGTCTGAACATCTCTAAACATCAACCAGGATGTTATGGGATACCAAGATGGAAATCAGACTATGACAGGCGAGTCTTGCTATATTACAAGTATACGACACAACTTAACTTCAGGGGATGTAAAAAAAAAGAAACTTTGGAAAATAGTGTTTTGACTGGAAATTGTACATCAAAAGACAAAAAAGTGCATGTAAGCAATATACCCTTGTTGGTAAATATTATTTCATATGAATGCAAAGGACCCAGACTGGCCAAAAGATTCTTGCAAAAGAACAAAGTTAGAGGACACATACTTCTCAAGTTCAAAAGTTACTACAAAGCTACAGTAATCAAGAGAGTGTGATACTTCCACAGTATAGGCATATAAAACAAGGCAATACAAAGAGGAATTCAGAAATAAACCCACACATCTATGACCAACTGATTTTTGACAAGGGCACCAAGATCATTTAATGGGGAAAGAATAGTCTCTTTAAGAAATAGTGCAGGGACAACTGAATATCTACATGGAAAAGAATGAAACTAGACCCCTACCTCACCCCATATACAAAATGTAACTCAAAATGGGTCAAGATCTAAATATAAGAATGAAAACTATAAAACTATTAGAAAGAAACATCTGTGTAAGTCTTTGTGAACTCGGCCTTGGGTTACAAAAGCTTACCAAAGCAAAATGCACGAAAGAAAAAAAAAATTCATCAAAATTTTTAAAAAGTGCTTCAAAGATGCCATTAAGGAAATAAAAAGACAAGCCATAGACTGGGAGAAATATTTTATTTTCTGATAATATATCTAATATATTAAGTATATTTGATAATATATCTGATAACAGACTTATATCTGTAATATATACAGAACTCTTATAACTCAATCATAAAATTTTAAAAAGCTAATTAAAAGGGGCAAAAGATTTGAATAGATATTTCAGCTAAGAATGTATACAAATTGCCAAAAGGCACATTAGAAAATGTTCACCATCATTAGTCATTTAGGAAAGGCAGATTAAACCACTATGAGGTACAATCTGCAACCTCTAGAATAACTATAATCAAAAAGACAGATGAGAAAAACTGTTAACAAAGGCATGGAAAAAATGGAACTGTCATATATGCTAACAGGAATGTAAAATAGAAAACAGTTTGGCAATTTCTTTAAAGGTTAAGCATAAATTTATTATACAAACCAGTAAATTCATTCCTAAAATCTACACAAGAGAAATGAAAGTATTCATTCATTCTGAATGAATGAATATTCACATTCGGACTGTATATGAATGTTCATAGAAACATTATTTATAATAGACCTAGCTTGAACAAACTCAAATGTCTATAAAATGAGGAAATATTGGGTATATTTATATGGTAACATACTATTCAGTAATAAAAAACAACAAAATACTGGCATATGATAAAACATGGAAGAACCTCAAACTATTATGCTAAGTTAAGGAAGCCAGACTTAAAAATCACATATCGTACAATTTCACTTGTAAATACAGGAAAGATTGGATCATAATAGAGTTCTTCAGGAAAAAAAAGCACAGAAAAGCCAAATCTATAGACAGAAAATAGATTACTGACTGGGCCCATGGGTGGGAATGGGAATGACTACTAACAGGTACAAGGGTTCTTTGAATGATGGATATATTCTAAAATTCGATTGTGGTTTTGGTTGCATAACTCTTCAAGTTCACTAAACATTATTTAATTGTGCACTTAAAGTGAAAAAATTTTATGGTACATAAATTATACCTCAATAAAGTTTCTTTTAAAGTATCAACAAAATCACAGAGACAGCTAGGCTATGGAGCAATCGTTAAGGTAATTAAGTGAGATTTGCTGTAGAATAACTGGATCAATAATCCAACTACTGCACCTTCTTTTTGTTCTGCTGCTGGTGTTAGTGTTAGTTCCAGGTAAAAGTGTGACTCCAGATCTTTCCACAACGCAGGCTAATCTCCTCGTGCATCCACGTGTGATACGGGGCATGGAAGGAAAGCTGAGAAAAGCCCGCCACACACTCAGAGCTCCACAACCAGCAGGCAGAACACCAAGAGAGCAACAAGTACCCTGGAACAGGCATGGAAGATGCTTAGCAGTGCCTTCATTCATTGCAAATAATGGGAATATACACTACTGGCTTCTTAGCACACCCGTCTCTCTTCCCCTAAGGCAGGGTGGGGAAACTTTTCATGTTGGACGGCCGCATAATTAAGCTGTAATCAAATAAGCCTGCATTCAAGAAACTTCAATTAGATATCCTTAAAAATGTACATTATTTTGTAAAAATCTAACTATTATGTACTTGATAATTTCAAAAAATGAAAACTATTTGTTAATTTTAAAATTAACTAATCTTTCAATGTCTTTGCTGTGTCCGCTTTTTGTTGGAAAGCATAGACTATTTGGTTGCAGCATGGAGGTCTGCAGTTCAGTTGCTCCTCTAGAAGGGTGTCGGTCATCTGTGACCTTAAGGATGTCATGATTTGGGTTAGGTAGGAGAATGTAGATTCCCAGCAATAAGTAGTTAAAAATCAAGAAAGCATTTTTCTGGCTGTTGCCAAAAGTATGGCTATCCACTGCATTTTTCCATATTTCAATTGGATCTCTCTTAGCTTCAAACAATGACTTTAAAACGTCATCTACTGAGAGCTCAATCAATTCCATCTGTAGTTGTTTAGGTGCCTTGGTGATATCAACTAGGTGAGGCTGAAATGCTAATTTGAGTGTGATGTCATGATTCTCAAAGTCAGTGAACCTTTCATTGTGTTCTCCAATTAATAGGTTTAAACAGCTGTGTATTCCTCAAATGATTCACATATATCATCCTGCTCATCAATGACCTTTGCTAACCGGGGAAAATATTCATCTGAAATTTCCTTTTGAAGAAGAAGTGTTTTGAAAAAGATAGCTTTTTTTTGAAATGCTTGGATTTTTTTTTTAGCCACATACCATATACAGACTTAGTTTTACCTTGCAAAGAAATATTTGAGTTGTTTTGATGTGCCATGATGCCACACAGAAATGCTGCATTCCTATAGAAATCGTCTTTCAATAATTCACATTGCTGATTCTGTTCTTCATAAAATTCAACTATCTGTTCTCACAGAGATAAAATTTTGGCTAATACCTGTCTCTGTGATAGCCAACATACTTTAGAATGATACATCAAATCCACACTGAATACCTCATGGTTCAACTTTAGCATGTTATGAAACTGATGATGCCATGTTGTATGAATATAGTTAACAATACTTATAACTTGTTGCAAAGTGTGACTTAAAATAGTAGCTTTAGCACAGAGATTTTGCTTATGCAAGATACAATGGAAAGAAATGAAAGCATCTGGATCTGTTAATAATTTTTTTAAATCTGTGCAATAAACCTTTCATGTTTTCCTGTCATGGTAGGTAAACCATCTATACAGACATTCACTAAATTTATCAAATTTGTCTAACTTCATGACATTTATCTTGAAAGTTGTTGAAGATATCTATTCCCCATGTTGTTTGCAAGAATCTCCAAAGAGGGCAACTTTTTTTAGCAAAGAAAATCTTGTTATCTCTCAAACGATGTATAATAAAACCTGCACAGAGTCAGTAGTATCAGTTGATTCATCTAAAGTGATTACATAATATATATTTTCCTTTTGAAGTAGTGCATGAAGCTGTTCTGCTAAGTTGAAAACTAATACTGCTGAACAGTTACCATTCTCTTTGAAAGAGGCAGAGTTTAAGCATCCTACAACTTTGACAGTGCATTCTTTCACAATTTCTACATCACTGAATGGCTTCCCTCCCCTACCCCTCCGAGTATATAAGCTACTTTATAAGTTGCTTCAGTTGCTGGCATTGTTTCCAGGTCTTATTGTTGCTTGAAAGAATTGCCTTTGCTTTAGCTTTTCATCTTTTAATTTCTGCAATAGAAACTTTCATGCCTCTCCCTCTAATTTAAAATATTTGTGATTTTTATGAGTTATAATGCTGATGAGCATTGAATTTCTTTAATGTTGATATTGCAGTATCACAAAGCAAGCAAATTACGCTATCTTTAGCAGAAACAGGATAATATTCCAATTCCCAATCCTCATTAAAAAAATCTGTTTTCTTCCTTCAGTGTTCTCTTAATATTCTTTGACATGATGGGATGTTAAGCAGACAGAATTAAAAAACACTGTCTAGCTGTGCAACTATTCACAAATTCCACTTAAACAGAAACACAGTGCATGACTGTCAAATGCTGATAACAGACTGGCGTACTCAACCCCCATAAAAGCTTGCCAACCAGCCTCATGCTGTAGTGGCGCCATCAGGTGGGGAAAGTTAGAACTAAATCATGAGTTTAGCAGCCATCAATTTATTCCTTATGGCTTACTGATGTTCTAATTGTGCCAGTCAATCTGGGAGGATTATTTCATTTTATTCTTTGGTATTTTAAATACACCCATTTTAAAAATAAAATAAAAATATTAAATGTAAACAAAAATGTGTTAATGAAAATAAAAAGATTTGTTCTGTAAAATTTGGATTCAGTCAAAAGGCCACATTTAAGGACCTAGAAGGCCACATGTGATCTTAAGGCTATAAGTTCCCCACCTTGTCCTAAGGAGACAATATCTGTACAGACCAACACAATTGCAGATATAGCACACTTTTTTTATTTCAGCATATTATGGGGGTACAAATGTTAAGGTTACGAATATTGCCCTTGCCCTCCCTTCCCCCTGAGTTAGAGTTTTAAGTGTGACTATCCCCGAGACGGTGCACATTGCATTCATTATGTTTGTATATACCCATCCCCTCCTCCCCCCACCACCTGCCCGACACCTGATAAATGTTATTCCTATATGTCCACTTAGGTGTTGATCTGTTAATACCAATTTGCTGGTGAGTACATGTGGTGCTTATTTTCCCATTCTTGGGATACTTCACTTAGTAGAATGGGTTCTATCTCTATCCAGGAAAATACAAGAGGTACTATCAGATATAGCAAACTTTTTAAAGAAAGTTTAAAAACACTAGAGAGATCAAGTGGCTCAAAAGAAGCACAGATAAAGAAAACACCAACAATCAGCACTAAAAAACAGGGAAATTAGGAAGTTAAGAAGGATGAAGAAGATGTGTTCAAGAAAACAGAAAGTGCTATAGAATCATCAGAGAACAAGAAAAAAGTTACTGATATTTAAAAAAATGAATCAGTAAGAGTCATAAAATAATATATTTAAATATAATTAAGTAAATAGCTAAATATTGAATTAATATTTAGAGGAACAAGTGATAGAAATATACATAGACTTGCAGATATTCAGAAGATTCAATATTTATCTACATGTATTTTGCAAAATAAAAAGAAACAATATAAAAGAGAATAATAAAAGGTAAAATTCAATCCTTGGGCTAAATAAAGACTTGACTCCTTTTATTTAAAAGGCTTACTCTTCCCAAACATGAAAAATGTATTAAAAGCCACATAACTGTATGCATTTTTATAACTTTTCTGAAATCCACTAGGACAGTCCTACAGCTGGAGCTAAGGGAGTAACTAAAAACAGGCCACTTAAAAAAGGAAGAATCAGGCTGCCACAGACTTTCCCTTAAGATCTTATTGGGGAGACCCTCATTGTTGCTCAATTTGAAAGAACAATACCCTCCTCTGTGCTTGTGTTCAATGACAATTACATTATTTAATTTTTGAAATTATAGATCCACAGGTAGTTGCAAATATAATAAAGAAGGTCATAAGTACTCTTAAGCTATTTCTTCTATGTAGTTACTTATATAATTATAGTGCAATATGGAAACAAGGAATTTGCCTGTGGAACAATGTGTGCATATAGTTCTATGTGATTTTATCACATGTGCAAATTCATGTAACCACCAGTATAGTCAAGATACAGAATAAATCTATCATAACAAAGATCTTCCTTGTGCTACCAACTTATATTACACGTCTACCCCCTTTTCTCTCACCATGCCGAACGCCTGGCACACTCTAATCTGTTCTCCCTGCCTGCAATGTTGTCATTTATAGATGACATATAAATGAAATTGTATAGTATCTGACCTTTAGAGAGTGGCTTTTCTCACTCAGCGTAGTGTCCTTGAGATCCATTCAAATTGTTGTCGGTGTTAGTAGTTTGTTCTTTTTTATTGCTGAGTAGTATTCCAAACATACAAGTGGCTGTACTGCAGTTTGTTTAACCTTTCATCTGCTGGGGAACATTTTGGCTCTTTCTAGTTGGTTATTACAAATAAAGCTGCTTAGGACAATTATGTAAAAAGTTTTTGCATGGTTAAGTGTTCATTTCTCTGGCATGAATATCCAGGAGTATGATTGTTGGATTTTTGGACAAATATATGTTTGCTTTTTATGAAACTATCAAACTGTTTTCTAAAAGCCATGTTATCATTTTGCATTCCCACTAGCAATGTATGAGAGATAAAGTACTCACCAGTATTTGTGATTATGTCTGGAAGATTTATGTTATCTTTTAAAAACTTTATAGCTAATTCTTTAGATCTATCATCAGTTTTGAGTTCATTTTTATATAAGGTGTGAGGTATATGTCAAGTTTGCTGTGTTTATTTATTTTTTTCTTTTGCTTATGTATATTCAATTGCTCTAACATCATTTGTTGAAAAGATTTTCCTTTCTCTGTTGATTTACCTTTGCAATGCTACCAGAAACCAGTTGATCATACCTGAGTTACTCATTTCCTGGGTTCTCTGTACTGTCCTGTTGACCTCTCTGTATCTCCCTCCACCAATACTGTACCTCCCGATTACTGTAGCCATACAAGGAGTCTTAAAACTGGGTAGACTGATTCCTCTCACTTTATTCTTCTTTTTTAGAATTATTTTAGATATTCTAGTTCCTTCGCCTTTCCATGTAACTTTTAGAATAATCTTGTCTATATCTACATAATATCTTTCTGGGATTTTGATGAAATTGTGTTAAGTCCATATATTAATTTGGAGAGAACTGACAGCTTTACTGTGTTCAATTTTTTAGTCCATTAACCAAGAATATCTTTCCATTTATTTAGAGCTTTGATTTCTTTCATCAGCATCTTCTAGTTTTTAACATTCAACTCCTGCACATGTTTTTATTAGGGCTTGCAACTATTTTATTCTTGAAAATTTTATGTATAATAATAATTATATGTGCTATTGGTGTTTTTAATTTCAGTTTCCATGTGTTCATTGCTAGAACATAGGTCTTGCATAGAGCTCTTGTATCTTGTGAAATTGCTGAATTCATTTGTTGTAGAAGATTTTTTTGTAGATTTCTTGTAATTCTCTATGTATATCATTATGCTATCTGCAAATAGGAAAAGTTTTATTTATTTTATGCAAGTAGGGAAAGTTTTAGGTCATTTACTTACAACCTCATCGCTTCCTAAAGCCCTACCTCTCAATACTGTTGCATTTGTGTTTGAACGTCAACATATGAATTTTGCAGGGACATAACTATTTAGATTATAGCACAAGTTAAAAAATAAAATATTAATTTAATATCTCTTGATAACAGAAGATTGAAAGAATAAGACTTAACTTTATAAACAAAGTAATTCTGCCTCTGCTACATTTTTAACACTACCCATCGATTGTCTCATTCTTGGTTCTAGGCTAGAGTTAGGAGCTATTAGTCCAGTTTTGATTGTGTGAACTTGACCAAGCACTTTCCCTTTATAGGCCTTAGATTTTTTTCATCTATAAATTTCTCTAAGATTATGAGAAAATTTATCTTTGGAATCATAAAGGAAATTTATAAATCATAAAGAAGACATAAAGCAAGTTTAAGTTACGCTAGCAGCTTCTCTTTTGTAAAAAAAATCAAAAACCTTATCAAAGTACATTTTAATCAGATTGAAAATGGTATGATTTATCTATTTTTAAATTTATGGATTTTCATTTTCTTGGTTCTTTATATTCAGGTTTGTACTTGCAAAGTGTGTGAATAGCAGGTCAGTGACAGATTCCAGTATACTTCCCAGGACAATTGAAACTGTTATTTGTTGATGGAAACTGAAAAAAAAGGTTAAGCAGGGATTTTCGGGTTCATTCTATTCTTTTCTTGTTGAGATTGATTCTAATTTTAATACATTCCTTGCCCAGCTTTAAATATGGCCATGGATTAAACAAAGTAATATCCAGTTGTTGCATATGTATCCAGGACTTTTACATTTAATGTTCTGGAACCTCCTGTGAAAACCACCTTTGTATTAGCGCAGCTCACTGGGGACCTCCTGCTTTATGCATATTATTATGTTATTTTTTGAGTTGACTCTCACTTTTTTCATCAGGGTCATAAAAACAGCAGGGACCTGTGGCAAAGCCGAATGGGCAGGCAGCCAGGCCAGAGCCCTGCTGCCAGTGAAATTTTGTCAGGTCCAGATGGTGTGCTGCCTTTCTGATCTGGCCCGCTTTGTTTAGCGAGCTTGGACCTCAGTGCCTCGCTATCCCTGCTGCTGCCCGCCTGGCTCTGACCTCAGACGTGCTCCCTTGCCTCCCCCTACATCAAGGATTGATGTGAGTTTACTTTTATCAACTCATGATTATGATCAGCAGATGGAGCCCGGGGTGAAAGCCAAATAGGGCAGCCCTTCAACATTAAAGGGAGTTTCTGAACTGCTGCTGCTCATTGGGTCAGATCAAAATGAGTAATCCCAGCCCCTGGCAGCCAGGAGTTTAGAGTCTAATAGGGAAGGAGCAAGTGCTCAGGGGATGCAACGAGGCAGAGACAAGGGCCAGTCTTGGCCAGAAGGGCCACAGAGAACTCAGCAAGGCTATGCCATTGCTGGGTTCCAGGCAAGCAAGCTAGGAACTGAGCTCTTCAGCTGCTAATTGAGCGGGGATTTTTCACCATCAGTTCAGAGTGGCCTCTGCCTACTTGCTTAGCTCCACACCCCACCATCCACTTTCTCAAGTCCAGCAGACTCCTTAATTAATCCTGATCACTGTGGGCATCTTCTGCCAGAGGCCAGGGTTGCTCCCCGTGCCCTGGCGGCTGGGAAACACAGCCTGCATCCTCTAGTGGCTGCACAGAACTTGGTTGTGGGAAGCTGACAGGTACGTAAACTCTGTATCATGGCCTGACACCAGTTGTCCAGTGGTATCTGCTCAGGATGAAGAGACAGTGGTTATACCCAAAAGACAAGGGCATCTGCATTTGCTTTGTTACTAGAAAAATAATTAACACTTGAATCAGTTACACAACTTCTTAGAGTGTACATTAAAATGACAACTGATAAAGCTAATTGTATTTCCTTAAATTTTTTGGTTTATTTTTAACTCTAATTTTAAGCTGTAATAGATAATTTCATTAAGAGCTGAGTGAGCCTACATATTTGAAGAATCAAGATCTTTCCTTATCTTAGATACAGTAAAAACAACAAAAAAGTAAACGTGCCTACCATCCATTACCATCCATTTGTTTCTGTAGTAGTCTGTATTGTCCTGTAGTGAGACCACATTAGAGGAAGTGACTTTATATGGTGAAGGAGCTCCAGAAATTTCACCCCAAAATATGACTCCTTGCTATAAAGAGTATTTTGCATTAAAGGCTCTTGGAGATCAACAGGCATTGGAGGGGACTTTCCCTCTTTCTTCATGAAAAAGAGACCCATCAAAAAGAACAACTGACTTCCTTTCTCCTCCCTGTTATCTCAGTATATTGCAGGAAAAAATGAGGGAATGCAATCAGACCCGGCCCAAATCACGTTAAATGTAATACCCGTCTCTCAGGTTAATTTAATTTCCAGAGAGAATCATTTATAAGTTAGTCTATTTCCCCCATCCATCCATCCTCCCCAGAATCTATCCATCCTCCCTAACAACCATTTATTGGTCCAAACAGAATTACCTATATGCCTCAACCCTTCTCCCCTCTACGATAAGGACATATAAATTTCTGAACCCCACTGGGCTACTGGGCAATCACTCTGTGATTCTCCCCCTGTGCACAGTAAGCCAATCTCTTCTCTTACTGGTCTGTCTTATTGTGAGTTGGTCTTTCAGTGAAGCTTCCAGGGTGAAAGGAAAGTTTCCCCTCACCACCACAATGAAATGTCTACAAACATGGATGCAGGTTGTAGGGCATAATTTTTAAAAAGCTCAAAGCATGAATCCTATACAAACATGCAGATGAACACATGTCAAATATTTAATTCAATTCGTTAATCCGTTAGGGAAGCAGCAAGATGGTATGGTTGACCTAAAGAGCATTTAAGGAAGAGCATTTCTGGGTGTACACAGAAGCATGGTTAAGTGAACATGCGAATGAGATTACTGGGTGAACCACTGCCCTGATTAGTGATCAATAGGGCAATTAACTCCAACCATTAGGGTTATTTTTTCTACGGTATGGAAATCATTTGCGTCTCTGCTAGACAAAAACCTGTGAGTTTATGTGCAAATTCATTAAATCCGAGACCTTTAGAAAGTAATGAACAGTAGGTCAACCAAGGGACATTCCCCCAGATGATTCAATAATCCTTGTGGGTTGCTGAGCCTCATATGACACTGAAAGAACATGCTACCCACTTTTTTAAAAAATCTAATTTCTAGGTTTGAAACATGTTTTCTTACCATAGTGTAAATTTCCCATGGATTAGACGTGGGCTGCTCAGAAAGAAGACAGTGTAATTGTAGTTTCAAGAGGGACTCGCCCAGGAGGGAGATAACTGTAGCAGAAGAGGCTGCAGGCACTAAGCGGAGGTGGAAGAAGCTATGAACACCTGCCAAGAGGAGGAGCATCATCCAGGCCAAAGGGTGGAGTTTGTTGTTTTCAATGTGGAAATTCATGAGGCAGTCCCCTTGGAGGGGTGAGAGAGGAAGAGAGGTGGAGACCTGCCAAGCCCAGAGAGCAGCCACCAGTTCTGGGCAGTGGCAGTCCTTGAGACCCTTATACATCAGTTACCCCTTTCCAAATGATTAATTCTCTCTTCCTCCCCAGAGGAGCCATATTTCCTTCTAGTTGGGGGTAGGGCAGAAAGAGGAGATAAAGACAAAGAGGAGAGAAAAGTGAAGGATCAGGCCCTGTTTTCCTTTCCCATCGCAGCCCTGCTGCCCTGGGAGCGGGGCTGCTGGCTCGAATATGTTAAAATTCTGATGTGATACAGAGCCAAACATTTTAATTGTGAATTTTATTTGGTGACACAGAGTAACTGGAATTCATTTTATTATCAAAAAATGACACAAAATATCTTAAAGTTACTCTGGATTACGTGAAGGGTGGGTCAGAGCACATTGAAGCTCAGATCAAAAGGTCTGTGAGGGGTGTTGGCATTTCCCTCCTGCGTTCCCCAGTGGAGGCCCACCCGTTCAGCACAAGGGTTACACGTAAGCTCTAGAGATGGAGGGTGGGGCAAAGGAAGAGTGTTTTTAGGGGTGCAGGGAGCAAACAGTGTAAGAGCACAAAACCTCCATCTTTAACATCAGGAAATCAGCAGGTAGTATCTCCAAATGAAAGATGAGAAACAGTGAAATATTATAATATAAGAGGGGCAGACATAAGAGGAGACACCCAAGATTGTTTCCAGGAGGTCGAGGTGGGAGTAGGGGTGAGAGGAACCCTTCCTCCTTGTAGACTCATTTGACTCTGATCAAATAGCCCTGGCATTGCATATGTTTCAACTGGAGAATGTCACCTTCAGCACATGAAGTGCCTGCAGGGGGAGAGGTGCGGGCAGGGGGAAATAATTTCCAATAGAAATGGTTTTCCTCTATTACATATCAGCAAGTTGGAAGCCGTTGACTAAATGTCGAACTCTTTGTTCAACTCCATCATCTAAATCACAAAAGCTTGAGTAAGGAGGGGAAAAAGTGTCATAGTATGAAAGGGGAAGGCATTTGGAATGTGTTAAAATATTTGGCTTGATAATTTGTGAACAAAACTGATCAGATGCAAACAAAAATTTACTAATGTAATGTGACACTAAAAAAAACACTTAAAATCTATTAACAAAGTGCCATAGATATTAACTAAATTGTTCACCATTTTACTTATTACCTTAACTTCTAAAAGATAAATAACAGTTTATGAAACATTTTGAGTAAACCTCCTCAATGCTTGCCAGAAGGTTTGGCATATCAGGCAGATTTTCATTGCAAATGATTTTAACACTTCCAAGAAGGATCTTGGTTTTTTAAATTTTTTAGCCTACCAGTGTTTCTTCTCTTCAGTCTTAGTATGAGATAGAACAATTTATTCAAAAGTACAAATGTGACTTTCTAATAATTCTGAAACAAATTACCCCAATTTATTCTCTCTGGTGCTGAACAAAATTTAACAGGGAACAACAGGATGCCATAAATTTTAACGGTGGAATCTGGAACTATGTGGTAGAGAAGAGTAGATTCCTGCCCCAAATGAGCTGTGTGCTGCATTTGAGGGAGAGAAGAAGATAGCTGTTCTTTAGGGGGAAATTTGAATGTTAAATCTGTTATTTATGACCTCAGTTCTTATTCATTGTCTCTCTTGCGGACAAGCACAGTTTAGGCTTTGCAGATGAGGTTAAGGCAGGGTCTGGCCACTGTCGGTGGCGAAGCTGCCATCACCAGCCATGTGTGCACAGCTGGCACGACCAGCTGACATGCGTCAAGTCAACTGCCTCTCCCATTGCAATGAGTGCAAAGGTTTTGCCACGGTCCATTCTGCTGTTATACCTACTGTTGGCTCCTCGTTATGGGCTGGATGTTGTTGAACTCGATGAGAGCTTTGGCTTTGAGGTTCTGTCAATGACTGTGGTTCTCTTCCTTTCTCATCAATTTGCCCTGCTCTTTGAACACATGTAATGTAGTTGCAAAGGTGCTAAAGATGATATTTTCATGATTTTCCCTAATCCATGGAAATAAAAATAAAGCATTAAACATTTACTAACTAAAAGTTGGATTGCACCACCACCAAGGCACCGAGGGACTCAAAAACAGCAGCAGCTCTGACAACCACTGCTATTGTTCAAAGAGCTTTCTCTGTGCTACACATTTGTTGGCATTTTACAAATGTCATTTCATTTAGTGCTGACAACACTGTTATGTCAGCATCATCAGTTTCATCAAATAGAAAGTAAAGATTGCTGAAGTCACACAATTAATAAACAGAAGAACCTGTATTTTCATTTAAGTCTTTATGAAGTCATGACACTGTGTGTCTCACAGAGGGTGCAGTGGTGCTCTGGAAATTCAAGTCGAGAGAGTCCCTCTCACAGAACTCGCCATTCCTTCCCGTTCCCACGGGAGCCTGCACTTGCACTCGGTGCAAAGGAAACGGACACCCGCATTCAACAAAAGAAAGCGCACCTCACACGCGTTGGGGCTTCTTGCTGTGTGTGTCCGTGACGGTTCAACTGGAAAAGTGGAACCAGTAGGACATACAGATATTTATGTACATGCAGACAACAAAGCATAAAGGACCCTATCACTATATCATGGGACTTAC
This sequence comes from Mirza zaza, assembly GCA_008750895.1. Taxonomy (NCBI): domain Eukaryota; kingdom Metazoa; phylum Chordata; class Mammalia; order Primates; family Cheirogaleidae; genus Mirza; species Mirza zaza. Next base: position 112,944 of record VSMD01109802.1, read on the forward strand.
TATTAATACATCAAGGGACTTATCATAAGAAATTGGCATATGCGGTCGTGAGGTCGGGCTGCGGCCCCAGGGCAGGCACAGAAGGGCATGCCGTCAGCAATCTGCACCCCACAGGCAGCCGTTGGCAGGGCAAATCGGGAAGGAGGAAAGGGCAATTTCAGACCCAACTGCTGTTCAGAGTTTCTAGATCAGAGAGGCCTAAACTCTCTTTTAAAGACACTGCAGTTGATTAGCTCAGGCCCCCTAGGATAATCTCACTTTGGATCAATCTAGTCAGGTGATGAGGGATTTTCATCACATTTGCAGAGGCCCTTCCAAGCAGCAGCTAGATTCCCGTTGCAGCGAATGACTGGGAGGAGGTGCCTGCAGACTACACAGTGGCTGCCTCCCAGGCCCTCCTATTCTCACCAGGGAACACCCTTTGCAACCTGCCCTAACCAGACGCATGCTAGAAAGGGAGCTCTGGGACCATATTTTAGCTAAGTCAAGGTGACACATCAGAAAGACCTCCTGCCACGCACTGCAGCTGCATTTGCACAGCTCTTGCTGACCTGGGGCTTCCTCAGGACACCCCAGCAGTAGGAGCTATGCACCCACCCCTCTGCGCAGGGGGAGGCTGAGGGCCTGTGATGTCCGCCAACTGGGAACAAGCCAGGGACAGAACAGAGCCTTGAACTCCCTGCCGGGCGGGGACTGGTCTCTCAAGACCCACCTGGGGCTGGCCACTGGTCTCTACTCTCTTCAATATCAGATTCCTTTCAAGGCTAGACACAATTTTTATCTATTATATGTTCATACCACTACTTATGAAAAAGGATCTACAGCTTTGTATAAAGAAAATAAAGATTTCTAATGTTTATAAAGGGGGAAATATTTAGAAACACATTAATTACCTTTATCTAATTCTTGGAGTGGGCAAGAGCAAAGAAAAACACCTCCCACCTATTTCCACATATGACTAGACACTTTTTGTTTGTTTCAAAAGAAACATTTCTTCTAGGTGAACGTGCTTTTGTTTGTAGTAAGCACTGTGGGCAGGAGCAAGGGCCCTGCAGAGAGAGGCCTCACAGACCTGACTCCAGGGCATGTTCTCTGCCCCAACTTCATTTTGTAGCTCTGGATCTGTGGGAACAATTTTGCTCCGAGTGTAACTTATGAGTGATGAGTCGTGCAGCCCACTCATAGTACGCACTCTCAGCCGCCTGTCAGAACGCTATGTTTTACTTTTTATTTGCCACTAGGTTGACTTTTAAAATTCCTGATGTGTATTTTAAAAATTTCTATAGATGATCAAAGCCTGCAGCAACCATTAAGGCGTCCAAATATGAGGTTTTATTTTTCCTAACGAGGGCTTTGGGGCACAGCATCCTTCGCAGAGTCGTAAGAGGAGTAGCAAGAGATCTTTTGCCCTGTAAAATCTTTTCCACTGCTGGTTTCTTCAGCTGCTCCTATAGCCTGGAGTTGAACAAATGTCCCCAAGGAAGAAATGTCAGTGGCCTTGTCAGCACTTCCCCACTATCTGTCCTGGTGATGGGCAGCCTCCAGACTGCATCGTGGATCCCAGGTGCTGGAGAAGTGCGGCCTCTGGGAGACAGAGATCTTCCTCTGCTCTGACCCCTGAGTTCTGCAACATGTCCCATGGTGCCCTGTGTGCTGGTGCTGGCGCAGACCCTGCCCTGCGTGATTCCCAGCAGTCCCTTGCAAGGGCAGGAGAAAGAGCTACATGGAAAGTGTCCCTGTGCCTCACCCCCAAGCTGGCACCGCGGACAATTCCGTAAGTGGTTCCTAATGGGCTTCTGGCCCCTGCAAGTCTGCCACGCTGAGCTAAACCAGGGCAACCACTTTGTGGCAGATGTTTGGGGTGAAGAGGAGGTCACCGCCCAGAGGGCATGGGAGAGGCAGCCGGACGCCAGAGTGCCGGTCAGATCCAGGGAGCAGACCGCTGGGAAGGAGAAAGTAGCCCCGAGTCCCGTTCCTCTGCACTCAGAAATCCTGACGCCTTGGTATTGCCCTGGGGACGGCGGAGCCCCGGGCAGCCCGGACAGGTGCGTTAAGTAGGTGGATCTGATCACTTTACCGGGCGCATGTCGAAGCATCCGTCATGCTGCACGCATAAATACACACGATTTTTATTGGTTAGTGATAGCTTCATAAAGCTAAAAAAGAAGACAATGGGATCCACAATTCCTGCCAGGGGAGTGGCTGCCAGGGGTGTAACAAGAGGAGAACTCAGGGCTGGCCTCTTGGCTTGTGCAATACACAAATGGGCCTCTTTTATGCCTCCCTCACCTCTTACAGGACTACTCTTAAAACTCCACAGCGGTCGTGCCTGCTTCCCTTCTGGCCTTTCTACAATTCCGTCCCCACAAAGCACCAGGGATGTCCTGTGACACTGCACTGCACATGCAGTGTCACAGGCCATCCGCGGGAGGGCCGCCACTGATCTGCTGGCCCCTCCTGTGACACACACCCTGCGGCCACCCCAGCCCCCAGCCCTGCCAGGCCACACGCGCTGCGGCAGAGCTGCCTGTCCCCCTGCTCTACCACAGGGTGTGAGGGACCCGCTGCGGGGCCCAGGCCAAGAGGAGGCGACTCCGGCAACGGCGTGGAGGAGGCCCGCACGCGCGCCTGCGTCAGTGCTGCCGTGGCGGGAGTGTCCAGGCAGTGTCCGGGAGGACATCGGGCGGACACAGGCGAGGGCAGGAGCCGAAGAGTCAAGTGGCCGTGGCTGAAAGCGGCATTGCTCGAGCGTGGGGGAGGAAACTGGGGAAAATCTCAACTCGACCCGTTTCCTCTCGAGAAAGTAGGTCCTGAGAGAGAGTCGGGCTGAAGCTGTCCCACGGTCACAGCCCAGCCTCTGTGCCTGGTGTCACCTCCGCCACAGGCCGTGGCAAGACGGTGGAGGCAGCGCAGAGCCCCCCCCGCCCCCCCCCCGTGAGGAGCGCCCCACTCTTCCGCGGCGAAGAGCGGCTGCGTGGGACGGACGTGGACGCGGCCCGCGGGAGGGACGGACGTGGACGCGGCCCGCGGGGGGGACGGACGTGGACGCGGCCCGCGGGGGGGACGGACGGGGACGCGGCCCGCGGGGGGGACGGACGGGGACGCGGCCCGCGGGGGGGACGGACGGGGACGCGGCCCGCGGGGGGGACGGACGGGGACGCGGCCCGCGGGAGGGACGGACGTGGAC